>LGTU01000907.1:0-19920 GCA_001314425.1 Phytophthora pluvialis | reverse complement strand
TGACCTGGAGCTGCTGGAGCTTCGTCAGGCGGACGCGCTTGGGCAGAGAGACACAACGCATCGTGTCCACGCAGAGGTAGGGTGGGTTCTTGGTCGGACACACGCAGTGCATCGTTTGGGAAATTTGAACGGTTTAAGAGTGAAGGTCGGATCGATTTCACTAGCTCAATACTTATCTCGAGGTCCTGCCAAATCACATATTTATGTGATTTGAGAAATATGCTTTGTTAACCTGTGACTATTGCCGCTACCTCCTGTACACGCCAAAGACACAGCTTCGCCGACTCCACGCAAGCAAAAGATACTCTACAGACTGTATTGGCGCAATATCGTGGGGTCGGACCTACGGAAAAAGGGAGGCAAAGTAAGTGTTGTTTTTCCAACTCTATTGAAATACATGTACCCAGGTATTACTACACACACGCGAAAGGGTTAAAATTTCTAAGGACTGTATTATAGTATGGGTGAATCACTAATGGATCTGTGTCCCCTTCCAACAACGCAACACCTGTTTCGTGACGGTCACGGTGAGCCTTTGTCAGAATGAGCGATGAGTTGCTGGGCTACGGTATGTGTGCGGGGGATCAGTCCATGCCTCACTTTGCAATTCTGGTCTCAGTCCGCAAGCGCCACTTCCCCATGCGTGTCCACTACATTGTCCTGCTGGCTACGGCTCTCGTTGCCGTCACCGATGCGATAGCGGCAGCGTCCACGCCAACTGGGCCTCGATCACTAGGGGACGACCAGAGTGATGTCGCTATCACGAGGCTCCTGCGGACGCACAAGTCGACCACTGGAAGCCAAGCCGCGAACGAAGAAGAGAGAATTCAGTCGGGCGGGTTCATGCCCGTCGGTTTGTCCAATATGCTGGCTAATGCTGCGCAGAACGGCAAGGCAAGGGAAATCGCCTCAGCACTGGAAGCCGCGAACCTGATCCGCTGGCTATACCTCGAACGCTGTCTTCAGGACGCTGAAGCTGGAGAAAACGGACGACATCTTCGGCACCGCGCCGTTCGCCACTTGGACCAATTTCCTGACGCAGTACAACAAGAAGCACCCAGACAAGGCGGTGTCTGAGCTAGACGTCCTTACATCAAACTACGAAGAGAAAAGGTTCATCAAGCTGCTGACCTCGGCAGATGATAGCAACTCCGCTGTGACCCAGAAGTTAAGGGACTAGTTGGTGAAGGGGTGGCTAGACGACGTCACTCACCCGATCAACATGTTCACCAAGCTGAAGCTTCATGAGGCCGGAGACGGCCTGCTCACGAGCCCGCTGCTAAGCACGTGGGTCCAGTACATGAAAGCTTTCAACGAGAAATACCCCAAGTATGAGACGACGATGATCCAGACGTTCACCAAGAGCTACGGCGACGAGAAGCTAGCGGCAATGATCCAAGCAGCGAAGAAGGTCCCGAGCTCGGAGAATCTTGCGACGAACCTGCAGACTGCGCAGTTCAACCGGTGGATGGCTGACAAGTAGACTCCGGAGGACATTTTGAGTGTTTTGAAGCTGAATTCCCAGACCTTTACCAACAACCCTAACGCTGATATCTGGCGCGCATACAACACGGCGTACTCGAAGAAGTTCCCAGACGGAGATTTTGCATTCCAACCGTAGGGCGGGTGGACCTTATGCTTAGCGTAGAGCAAATTACGTCCGGTTAGACAGGTTCAAATCCAATGTATTTTACAGTACCACTTGAAGGGCTCAATGCGGATTCTTGAGTGAAGCAAGGGCACTCTGACAGAGAGGAGGGACGTCATATCGTGCTGAAAGCGAGATAAATTTGTAGTGTCTGCAGGGAAGTACATGTGCACTCGGAAACACGATGGGGAATCGACGAGGCCTCCTAAAGTTTAGGCGGAGTCTACGGCGGGGGGGGCTAGGCTACAGCTTCAGCTCGTCAAGGAGGTTGTAGCTCTAGTAATCGAGATTAACGTTCTTTCATACTATGAGTACGACGATACTTGTCATTTGAGTGGTGCTGTAAGTCAATGAACAGTGCGTCGCGCCTATTGGTCGTACTGCAAAATCAAAAGACCATCAAAACAAGCTCACAGTGAAGTTTTACGGCAAGAAAGCCGCTTCCAAAAAATCGTTCTGGAAAAAAAGTTATGACTGGATAAAAATGGTGACCAATCCCAATCTGCCGGTACAATAGTATGATTCAATAGTAGGGTAGGGAGGTCGTCAAAGACAAATACTTTTAACTCTATCGGATTTCATTCCTGCTACAAGCCTCGACCGCATACTCGTAATTCTAACGACATTTTTATCTCAGATTCGACAGCGCCCCAGTACCCAACTTTGGGCACATGGGTAGCGAAATCGTCCACAAATCTTATTATTATCTACTTATTTATTTATTGCCGGTGCTCGGTGCCAATAATATAATCAGCTCAGAGGAAAGAGGGCTTGAGCATTCACGATATAATCAGCTCAGATCCGTGAGGAAAGGTGTGGTAGCGTCTTATACTCTATGTCCTCTCCTTTTGGCTTGAGTTCCTAAGAGCGACACAGTACCTACTGACAAAAACGTATCCAAAACATCGTGGAACGGGTAGGCTGTTGAAATTGCTGTACTAATCGCTCGTAAACGATTAACTTTAAGGACGAAGACGTCGAAGACGAAAGCTTTGATCATATGACCAGGGCGGCGGTGGAGAGTCACACCGGCCTCGGACAGCAGGACGGTCGCGAGGAAACACTGGAGCATGACTTGTGCGTGCTTCTACCTCTGGCAGATCCCAATCGACCTCCTGAACAACACATCTCCAAGGTCACTGTTTGTTTTTGCCTTCAAGACTCGCAGCTTTCGCGGCAGCTCAAGCCAATCGACCGGCACCATCATGAGACCTGTCAGTCGCTACGTGACGCTACTGCTCGCATCACTCGCCGTGTCGGGGTCAACAGCAGGGTCGGCCACCTGCAAGTCTACTCTGGGTGGGTCGTACGCAAGCGCCGTGGTGGCCTATCCGCATCTCAAGGAGCAGATCGCACTCATCGCCAAGCAGCAGGTCGCGCAATGGTACACCGATCGCGTCTCGGACGTGTCGTCTCTGGCCCAATCGGTCGTCCTCCCGTTCTGCAGCGATGCGAGTCAATACGAAAGCCCGCCCACCATCGTCGTGTACGGCTTACCCCAGAAGGACTGCGCCCACGGGTTCTCCACCGCTGGCTCCAACGCCAACGCCGAAGACTATCGCACTTTCCTGCAGAAGCTTGCGGACGCCGCTGGGGACCGACAGGTTGTCTACATCCTGGAACCGGACGCGGTAGGTCTTCTGGCTGACGGCGGGTGCGGCAACGACAAAAACTACGCCACGAACCTCGGTGTGGCGATGGACATCCTCTCGCAGAACCCCAACGCTGAAATGTACCTGGATGTGGGGTACTGGACGCTCTCCACCGACGAGCAGGCGGCAGCCGTGGCGAAGATCGTCGACCAAGTGGACCCGCACGGCAAGTGCAAAGGTATCTCGCTCAACACATCCAACTACAGGTCCAACGCGGAGATGGCCGCAACGTGCGAGCGGTTTGTCAAGGCCAGCGGCAAGGACTACAAATGCATCGTCGACACGTCGCGCAACTACGTCGCTCCTGACAGTTCCAGCGAGTGGTGCAATCTGAACGGCGCGGGCATTGGCGAGCTCCCGTCCGCTGCCACCGGATCCAGCTCTATTTCACGCTATGTGTGGGTCAAGCCTCCCGGCGAGAGCGATGGGCTTTGTACCGGCCAGTCGGACCAGGCTCTCCGAGGACCCAGTGCTGGCGACTTCTTCCCGGACCACTTCGTGCAGCTCTGGGACAACGGCGTGTTCGTCCAGAAGCTCGGAATGGCGCCAATCAACGCAGCTGCCAACACGACGAGCAACTCCACCGCTGCGCAAACTGCGGCACCGTCGGCAACGCCGGAGTCAACGTCGGCCGAACAGGTTGCCACTCAGAATGTGGAGATCGCATCTCTCGCAACGGTTGACCTCTCAGATGACACTCTGGGTCAAGTGCATGCCGACGACGAATGGTCTGATGCGGCTGATGCTGACGAAGCCCAGACCATAACCGCAGCCCCCACTACTCCGACACCGACAACGTCAGCGCCTGTTCTAGTGGAAGTGGAATCTCCTCCCACGATGGTGGTGGTGGACGTGGTTCCGGACGACGAGTACTCGGATGATGGCTCGGATGAGGTCGACTTCACCAGTGCAGATGGGGACACCAACGTCGAACCCGTAGATCGCATTCGCAAGCACAAGGCCTGCGAGTAAGTAAACTATAGAAGGCTCCAGTGCTGGTAAAGTTGGTTGCTCTTACTTTAAGAAATAGAGCTGTAACCTAATGTCCGTACCAGTAAAGCTAACTAGTGTTCGCCATGAGCAACACTCTTGGAGCAACTACTAAAAGGAACAGCTCCGTTTTCTGGTTGGACTGGCCTGTCCTTGGGTGGTCATGAACATTTGCAGCTTGTCTTCTTCAAGATTGCCACTTCAACAGGAATGATGTGCAGCCTAGCAGGACAGCATCTCAACCAGTTCACTCTGTCAGCCTCTCGACACTAACAAACCGTTTGCAAAGTGGTAGCAACACAGTGGATGTGCGATGTTCCGAGCAGTATTGGTAAATACCAGGCCGTTAAAACATGTCAAACCACCAAAGATAAGGTGGTAGTCGCTGTGTTTTCTTAGGTAAGGCACGGTAAGGGGGCATTCGAGAAGATCATTTGGAATACGAATCCGAGCCTTGAATGTAAGTTTTGTTTTGCCATGTCACTCTTTAGGAACATTCTAGTTCGCTTTTCGTACATTCTGGAAGCCCCCACTCCTCATTGGCCCAAAACATGCATCCATCACCACTAAACGTATCAATCACTCTGCAATTTGCCAGTTCAACTGCAAGACCAACACTCCTCCTCAATCCGAAGATGCTGGCGCTGTCCCGCGGCAGTCGCGCGCTGCTGCGCACGCCGCCGGCGCCGGCGCTGTACGTCGCGCGCCGCGGCCTGGCGTCCTTGGGGGGGCTGGGCGGCCAGCCGCAGGCCTGGATCAACCCGCAGAACGTGCCGCAGGGCGAGAGCCTGCGCAAGTTCGGGCGCGACCTCACGGAGATCGCCGCGGCCGGCAATCTGGACCCCGTGATCGGGCGCGAGGACGCCATCCGCCGCGCCACGCAGATCCTGTCGCGCCGCACCAAGAACAACCCGATCCTGATCGGAGAGCCGGGCGTGGGCAAGACGGCGGTGGCCGAGGGCCTGGCGCAGCGCATCGCGCTGGGGGAAGTGCCCGAGAGCCTGAAGGACAAGCAGGTGGTGGCCCTGGACCTGGCGGCGCTGGTCGCCGGCGCCAAGTTCCGAGGCGAGTTCGAGGAGCGGCTCAAGGCCGTGCTCAAGGACGTGGAGGAGAGCGAGGGGAAGGTGATTCTGTTCATCGATGAGCTCCACACGCTCGTGGGCGCGGGCGGCAACGAAGGCTCCACGGACGCCGCGAACATGCTCAAGCCGGCGCTGGCGAGGGGCGCGCTGCACTGCATGGGCGCCACGACGCTGGCCGAGTACAGGAAGTACATTGAGAAGGACGCGGCGCTCGCGAGAAGGTTCCAGCCGGTGCTCATCGCGGAGCCAAGCGTGGAAGACACGGTGACAATCTTGCGCGGCTTGAAGGAGAAGTACGAGGTGCACCACGGCGTGAGAATCGCGGACAGCGCGCTCGTGGCGGCGGCGACGCTCTCGAACAGGTACCTGACGGAGCGGAAGATGCCAGATAAGGCGATCGACTTGATGGACGAAGCGGCGTCGAGACTGCGTCTGCAACAGGAGAGCAAGCCCGAGCCGATCGAGAAGCTGGATCGAGAGGTTGTCATGCGGCGTATCGAGATTGAAGCGCTGCGGAAGGAGACGGACTCCGCGTCGAAGAAGCGCATGGCCGCGTTGGAGGGGGAAGTGAAGAAGGCGTCGGAGGAGCTGCGCGAGTTGATGGAGGAGTGGAACGCGGAGAAGCACAAGCTCGAGAACATGCAGGAGGCCAAGCGTAAACTGGAAGAAGCTCGTCGCGATCTGGTTGCGGCGCAGAATGTCGGCAACTACGCACGCGCCGGAGAGCTGATGCACTCGACCATTCCGAAGCTGGAGGCGGAAGTCGCTCATGAGGAGCAGGAAGAAGAGGAAACCAAGAAGACAGGAAATGCAAGCAGAACGTCACTTGGAGACGCTGTGACGGCTGACCACGTGGCCGAGGTGGTGGCCCAGACCACTGGTATTCCAGCGTCGACGCTAATGGAAGGCGAGAAACAGCGGCTGCTGGAAATGGAGGACCACCTCAACCAGCATGTGATCGGTCAGGAAGAAGCTGTGAAGGCTGTGAGTAACTGCGTTCGTCTCGCACGCGCTGGTCTTCACGCACACAACCGGCCCCTTGGCGTGTTCATGTTCCTGGGTCCTACGGGTGTGGGTAAGACGGAGTTGACCAAGTCACTCTCTGAATTCCTGTTCCAGACACCGCAAGCTCTCACGCGTATCGACATGTCCGAGTACATGGAGAAATTCAATGTGACTCGTCTCGTCGGCGCGCCTCCGGGATATATCGGTTTCGAAGAAGGTGGGACGCTTACTGAAGCAGTGCGTCGTCGCCCCTATCAGGTGGTGCTCTTCGACGAGTTTGAAAAGGCTCACCGCGATGTCAGCAATATTTTGCTTCAAGTGCTCGACGAGGGTCGCCTAACCGACTCACAAGGTAGACTGATTGACTTCCGCAACACAGTCATCATCCTCACAAGCAACCTGGGCTCGGAGATCCTAGCGGGGCTGCCTGAAGGCGCGCCCAGCTCCATGGCCGAAGCCGACGTCATGAATGTTGTTCGCTCCTATTACGCACCGGAGTTTCTCAATCGTATTGACGAACTTGTGCTCTTCAACCGTCTGAAACGCGAGGACATTCGGTCAATTGCGGATCTCCAGCTACGCCAGGTTGACGGACTACTAGAGGAGAAGGAGCTGGCCATGGAGGTGGATCCTGAAGCCGAGGACTGGCTGGCCGACGCCGGCTACAGCCCGCTCTACGGTGCGCGTCCACTGAAACGTCTTATCCAGCAGTATCTCCTCAACCCGATGGCTGTGAAGCTGTTGGAGGGCTCTGCTGCTCCAGGCCAAGTTCTGCACGTCAAGGCGAATCCCAAGTACGACGAAGAACTCGTGAAGGATGCGAAAACCGCGAAACCATTGCTCATTACGGTTGACTAGACCAGAAAGCTGAAGTGCCTTGCCCCCCCCCCCCCCCCGCATGAATTAAAAAAAAATGTCGAACATGATTGAACTCGATTTGTTTGTTTGTAGATCCGCAACCATGTTCGCGTCCTGGGTCAAGCGTCACACATCAATTTCTATCTGGTGACGTCTGCCACCTTGCGGCATATTGATTCACCGAAGCTTTCAACTCTATGGCTGGAACGTGTCAGAACTGTTTTTCTGGGGAACACTTCATCGTACGCGTTGTACGCGCTCCAGATGGACTGTTGGTTGAGTCCAGCTTCAGCACACTTTTGTTGTGTGAGTGTTCTTGTCGGCAATTTGCGATTAATCATGTAGATCAATCACGATCCTAAAGCTGGGTTGCATTTCGAACACGCTTCAATGACTGGAACCAGCAGATAGTTTAGTCCTGGAGTATCAGCTGCTTTTCGGCTGTTTCAACGGAGGCAAAAACTTCCAAACTCGTTCACATTGATGGTGTAGTAGAAAAAACTAACAGTCGTAGGGCACTCGAAAAAACAGGATTTGGTGTGCCAAAGTCTTCAATACATGTACATGCAGTGCCGGTGTACAAGCCTGTTGACGCCGACTAGATAAGCTAGCTTAAGCACAAACCACTAGATGGGCATGCTTTATATTGCTGGGTCATCGCATGTATTATACTAGTCTCAGCTTTGGTCCGCCGTTTCTAGACCTCGAGTCTGAGGCTACCAGCACACCATACTTGCCCACGCGCTTCATCCACACGGAATAAATTTAGGGATACGTTTTGTCCGCTTAGATGAAACTGCCTATGTTGTATCCCTGCGGTGTCTTTAATGCGCATGGTTACACGTTTTGCACTTCTTGTTCCACACTTGGGTCGTGTGCGCCTGGAACAAGGGGCAATTGCAGAGTCTGCAAGGTCCCATTATCGAAGAGCGGCGTTGCTGTTCCTCCTTGTGGTTCTCGATACCCTGCATTGCATTGTCGATTGCTTCATACAGTGGACGCGCTGCTGCGGGCTGCTCGATGAATCCAGTCAACAGCTCGCTGGCCTGCAAGTCACGCCCGTAGAACTTGCGGTTCAGGTCTGAGCGTGCCGCCAGGATAGCGCCCTGGAGCGAAATACCAGCAAATAGCCCCTTGCTCTGCGAATAGCTGTAGTTGGCGTTCAAGCCACTCGTGCTGGCAGCGGCAGCAGCCTGCGCTGATCGGCCATACGGGCCCACTGCAATGTCCAGTCCCGCACCAAGGTTTACCTGGGGCTTGTGGAACACCTTCACAGCTCCTTCCGACCCAAGAATAATCATCACTTCCACCAGTTCACCGCCAAGCTCAAATCCACCGCTGAGTCCGAAGGTTCCAATGGCCGACGGGGCTGACCATGAACCGTCAGGCAACTTCGCAACCACGAGACCCGTGCCGATCTTGCCAGAGACAAGGAAGCCGGCCTTAATAACAGTCATAATTGCAAGACCGTGCGCCTTCTGCAGGAACGCCACGGGGATCGATCGGTCTGCAGACGCGCCCCAGTCGTTGCGGAAAAAGTTGCCGATAATATCGGCAGCGTTGCAACACTCCTTGTTCAGGGAGTTCGTGAATGGGACGTGCAAACGGCCGCGCGCCTCGTGGATATTATCCGTTTGTGACTGGGCATACGTAGCGACCAACTCGTCCTGAAGCGGGTGAAGTTGCGGGGCACACTGGATGCACACTCGCTGCGGGAGGGACGGGTCGTAATTTTTCGCGCCATCAATCTGCTTCCCTGGGGGCACCAGCAGCCGAACCGGAGAGCACGAGCTGCAGACGAACAGTCCACAGGTCCGGCTGCAGCGTAAACAAACATGTCGGTCAGCAAACCCACAAAACAACATATCTTCCCCATCTCACCAAAATTCCCTTACCATTGGTGACGTCGCTTGGTCACGTCAAAGCGCACGTTGCACACGTCGCAATTGGGGTGATCCGCGTAGCGGTTGTTGAGAATCCCCTTGCTCTGCGGCGCGTTGTTGTTGTTGCTGCTCACGGTCGAGTCGCTCCGGAACGAGTCCGCCATGCTCGGGTTCCTGTTGGCAAACGCCGACTGGCGCCCGTCGTTGCTCCCGCTGCTGCTGCCGCTGTTCCCGGACGTGTAGGCCGCGGCTCGCTGCTGCGCATTGTACTCCACGAGCTCCTTCCGCCGGTCGTCGTCGGGCACGAGTCTGGCCAGCATGGGGACGAAGCTCCTGGCGCCGTCCGCGCCCAGCTCTGCCACCAGCGAGGCGTAGAACGGCTGCACGTCCATCTCCTTGAGGCCGAAGCGACGGCAGTTCTGCTTGAACTCCTTCACCCCTCGCTCGTTCTGGCCGCCCCTCGAGGCTCGGATGGTGCGCACGCACCGCTCGTAGACCTGCTGGGCCTCGACGCCCGTGGCGGCCGGCGGCACCGGATCGGAGGCCACGGGGACGGCCGCAGGGAGCGACGCGGTGCTCCCGCTGTTGAAGCTGCTGCGGAAGGCGCTGGGCACCGACTTGCGCGCGTAGGGCTGCGGCTGGTAGGCCGGAGGAGGCGGAGGAGGGGGCGGCTGCGACTGCGACCCGATGAAGCTGCTGCCCTTGAGCGGGTTGTGCTGGTACGAGCCGCCTCCGTACGGCGAGTTCTCGCTGCGGAAGGCGGAGGCGACAGCCGTGGCCGCGCCTTGGTACGCGGCCACGGGCACGGCGGGGCCAGCGCCCGAGGCGCCGGAGACGAAGGAGGACGAGAGCGAGCCATTGTCGTCGGCGAAGCGCTTGCCGCACTCGGAGCAGAACCTGCCGCCCGAGTTCTGGGCGCCGCACTCGGCGCAGAACTTGACCATCGTGTGGCTCGCGGGCGCTTTTTGATAATGGTGCTGACGCGGGCCAAATTGGACAGCGGAAAGGGGTGGAAATGGGTAGCAGGATGTCGAAATGCGTACGACGCGTAATCCATGTCGCATATCTTTTAAGGGCGATATTAAGGGGGGCTGTGAATAGAGAATGTATCAAGTCCGAGCTAACATGCTACGAGTTAGATTTAAGGTTTGCTGTCTGATTTTGATCTGATTTGGGTCCTGTTCCACCCTCTGGCAAAAGTGCCCCAAAAAGTGCCTGGAATTTGCCATGTCGACGTGGGTTCATTTTGAGGCAAGTTGCATGTACGGTCCTTGGTATTATATATTGCTGCAATGCCACCATGTGCAGCAAAAGGCATCTGGTGGATTTTCAACAGGACGTCAAACGAAGCTTGAGACACGTTCGGAGTGGTACCCTCAATTGACAAGTAGCGTCGCCGTGGTTGCACTGGTAGCTCTTTTGGTTGCATTGCTGCTTACGCGTCACGGCTTGGCCAATTGCCGGCCGACGGCACAACAAGTGTACAAAAGCGACTTGTGTCCCTGCTGCTCGTTTGACTTGGACTCCAAATTCGCAGATGGCATCGGTCTTTCAACAATTCAACATGATCTTGCCTGTGTCGGATAATTGGACTTCGTACCCCATTATATTGGAACGACATATGTGGCGGCCACCCTGACTAGGATATTTAGTGTCAAGGTTGACCATCCACTACTTTGGACAGCCATCAAGTCGTCAATACCCACCGGTGGAGTTGTAAAGTTCGGTTTGCTACTCGTCGTACCAATGACTACAAACTATTTGTTTCACAAACACTGGCGCGCAGAAGTCCTCAGTTGTATACTATCCGATAATCTCTTATCCTTCAGGGTTTCTACCGTAACAAGATCTGAATCGTGTCGAGAGGCCTCTGTGCTTGAAGGCCTTAGCATATTTATCGTAGTTATCTGCTCACATCGTCCGCCGCAGTTCCCTCTTCACGCAACAGAAAGGATACGTCAGCGGGGACTTTCTTAATAAGTAAGTAGCCAACGCTTGATTAGTGCGTCCTCCTGGTGGAACTTTTTCGCGGCAAAAGCGTATCTTTACGATAGTGATCTTCGTGTTGGGTTGTGAGTTTGCTCTAATAGGCCCATGGGGTGCCCAAATATCTTCCGCCCTACCTCATCGAGCTGACCAGCACGAAACGTCCCGGCTTCTCCGGGAAAATGATCCGCGCACTACATATCAAGCACGGAATGTCGGGCTCCAACGAAATTTATTTCCGCCTTGTCAAATTGAAGCAGTCGTAGAGATCATCGGGAGATTTTTCGGTGCTTAGCCAACGCTGGATCTGGTAGGATTTCAATCGCTTGGCGATATTTGCAGTAGCTGGCAATTTGCTCGTCGCAACCAGCAGGTCTACCAGGCCTTTGCCGTCACATTTTTTACAATACGGAGATGAGCGTGGTTTATTTCCGGGTGCTCCTTTCTGAATCCAAGCTTTCAACGGAGGCTTTTTGAACACCTTCTTCACTGTAACATAGCAAACACGACGTCCAGAGGATTTCCCTTGTCCAGCCAGCGCTGGGTCTGCTCGATTTGCACTCGTTTGGCGATACTCGCATGGTCGCGGTTTGATATACATGTACATGTACACGTCACGCATCACAATGAACAAAACTAAAAAAATATTTCTATTCACTGGAGATTTCCTGATATGTTGATCTTGTGTATTTAGTATGAGTTGTGGCCGTACCCAACCGAGTGGCCATTTCACCAAGCTGAATTTGGGTACCTCATGCTGTACAACTCGTCGTAGGTATTGTAAATCTTCCTGATCGCGTCGTCTGTCGGCGTTCCATCCACCCGAAGCCAGTTGTAGACCAATGTTGGAGATTTCTTGGTGTTCACCCAACGGAGGGTCAGAGAATCCAGTAAATCGATCGCAATCGTCTTTGTAGCGGGGGCCCTCCTTGCCTCAACGAGCATCTTTGCTAGAACGTCGTCGTTGTAGTGCTCCTTAAGTATCGAGATAGAGTTCACTTTCTGCTTGGGTTTTTCCCGTCTGAAATAGGCAACGTACTTTAGCCAAGAGTTGAGAACCGGACTGTCGAGCAGCTTTTCCCCTGTGTTGTCTAGCTTCAGCAGCTTGAAGACGTGGCTCGGGGCGTTTCCATTCTTAAACCAGTTTTCAAGCAAATCGAGATGCAATTGGTTCGCCAACTTGGCTGTGCTCGAGACCTTGTGTGCTTCCACAAGCATATTTGCCAGCTTTGCGCTCGAATACTGCTTTGACAGCGTCCAAATCACAGGAGTGGTTTCCTTGAAATACATCAGGTTGTAGTCGTCCGTGTACTTCATCCAAGAGATGAAGAGCGGATTTTCCAGAAGAGCGCCGCCATCCTTTTTGAGATTGAGAATCGTGAAGACATCGTTCGGCTTTTTTTTTATTTTGAGCCAGGCGTTAGTCAGGTCGGCTTGCACTCGTACTGCGATTTTCTCCGTACTCGGGACATTCTTCGCCGCGATGAGCATACCCACCAGAGTTTGCTCGTCATACTTGGTCACAGCAGAGAACAACGTTGTCTTCTGGCCGGGATGCGCCTTGTTAAAGTCGTCCACGTACTTCGCCCACGTGACCACTTGAGGCTGCTGGAAAAGCTGGTCTCCCGCCTTGTCCAGCTTCATCAACTTGAAAACGTCGTCTGGGGATTTCTCCTGCTCGAGCCAACGCTGGATCTGCTCTGTCTGAAGTCGCTTGGCGATGGTGACAGTAGAGGAGGCCTGCTTTGCCGTTTCGATGATCTTGGCCAGATCTTCGTCCCCGTAGTGCGATGTGAGCGTCTTGATCAGAGTTGTTTGTTTCTTGGGGTTCTCCTTGTTGAAAAGTTTCATGTAGTTGACCCAGGCTTGCAGTTGCGGGTTAGCCAACAAGTCATCGGCTGCGTTGTCGAGCGTTAACAGCTTGAAGACGTCGTCCGTGGAGTGTTCGTCCTTGAGCCACGTCTCTAGTTGCTCGGTGTTGACTTTGGACTTCAACGAGTTTGCGAGTGACTCCACGCCGGTAGTGGTAACACCCCTCTCTTCGTTGTCTTGGTCGGTCTTTGAGTTCGCATGAGTCCTCAGGAGTCTCTTGGCGGGGGCATCGTGCTGGTCGGAGATGCGCAGAGAGGTTGATAGCCCGATGTTAAAAGGAGATTCTGCTGTTGTTGAGGCAAGCAGGAGGGATGCAGCAGCCAGCAGCACCACGCTGTGAAGACGCATGGGTGTACTTCACGGACGTACAAGCACCACCGACCGAAGGGGGCTGCGAAGGCAGAGAGAGACTGAGCCTCACCAATGGATGAATTGAATCCCTCGAACAGGAAATCGCTCGTTGGAAGGCAATCGTAGGATTGGAATTTGAAACAGCTGCCTGGGCAGTGCAGACTCTCGACTCACAAATGAAGATGGTGAAAGTTGTTTTCGCTCCGAGTAGAGTACATGTAAGGTTACATGTAGAGAGCTAGGATTCCGTTGCTATAATACATGTAGTGCGCGAGCTCGTTGCTTTGGAACAATATGTCTAACATTTTTGCCTTCAAGCGGTCAGTTTTTCCGAGTAAGCGACGACATGCAATGGCAGTCCCATTTGATGCTGCAAGGCGTTTTTATTTTTATGTACGGTATTTGACATTGTACTTCAGGTTTGCGCCACCGCACGCAAAGCATTTCTAGTAGAAATTTTCTACAGGTGCACACCTAAGATAATAACACTATATGATACATGTAATATTATAACCTTAGTTATGCATCTGTAGAATACTCTTAAGTACGTATTATGTTACCTTATGCCCGCATGCGCACAGAGCGTCAGTCACACTCCTCCATTGCGCCAACACTGCTGGCCCAACAGGCAGGCCCCCGAGCTTTCCATGCATCGACGCCAACTTCTCCACGACCGTTTCCAAGATGATGCAGGTGTGATGGACAGGAGACAGGAGTAGGAGCGAGTCTGGCCTTACATCATGAGCACTGTGCGCTTTGGATCAACCGCAATGATGTGGTTTATCGGAACGGTCTACAGTAGTCACCGTAGCGTGAAGCACGGCCCAGTTCCGGGAAACCAGACTGCACCAACTGCCAAAAACGTTTGGCTAAAAGAAACGATACGGGGAGCACGCTTGTCCGCATGTCTTGGGTATTTTGTTCAAGAACCAAAAGAGATCCCTCAACAGAGACGCAGCCACGTTCACGTGTCAAGCCCCGAACTCTATGAGTTTGAAAGTATACTTTCCTGGGCAACTCTTTTCGCATAGCAACTCGTAAGATGTGGAAACACATCTCGTACCAGCAGTGCTGAATAGGAACGGGTTCCATTGTTCAGAACCTGCTGGGATTTTTTTATTCCTATTCCAATTGATCCGCCATCAAATAGGGGAGTCGAACCTCTTGTGAACTCGGCGTATTTCCAGAGCAAAATCTTGCTGATATTATTTTAGAAATCACCAACCTCTAGAGGTGGCTGATATTTCTACACCTTAAAATGAGCAGCTTATATTGAATTAAGGCCTGTGATTGGCCGTTAAGGGACCTTTAGGTCCAGTTTTGCATGCTTAGTTCACAGCCTTTTTTTTCCGAGGAAGTACCACGGCTTATTTCAAACACTCATTTTTGCTTATTTCTAAACGTATATACCGGCAGACAGATTTTGGCGAGGTTCGACTCCCCTATTAGGGGAGTCGAACATCTCAAATCGGCCAAAAATAATCAGCAAGAAACAGGCAGAAATGTAAGCAAGAAAATGTCGACGAGATCAGCTAAAATCGGAAGGGGGTGTCACATGATGCTCACTTCATCGTCATCAAAATATCGCACTTAGGAGAGGTGCGGGAAGGATTTGCCAACTACAGATACTACTGGTACCTTGTTGGGCAGCAGCTTAGCTAGTTCAAAGAGGGAATTCAATGTGACAAATAAATGTGAAATTACGGCTCATAGTATTTACAGGTCTATGAGGTATGTCCTTTCTGATTCAATATGTCGATTTCATTGGTTTTCAAAGGATATTTATTTCTCANGAGGTGGCTTGTTTCAGAAGTAAGCAGAAAAATGTCGGAAAGATGAGCACAAAAAGGCTCTAGACATGAGCACGATTTTTGCAATGCTCGACTCCCCTTAATGAATGAATGCCCCCCCCCCTTAAACTACAACCTACTGCTAACTACGTGCAATATATGTTTTCAGTTGCATCGTCTCGTCATGTTATTCGTTTACCTTACAGTATCATGGGCCTGCTCCTAGCCTTAGTCAACTGTATCGCGCAGAAGTTGTCACCGTTAATGTCGAGAGTTGGAAATTACTGCATTGAGTCATTTCACTTCTGCGAATGGATGTAGTCCAATGTGAGGTATTCACTGCGTGTCCACCTAGAAGTTGAAATCACTCTACATGTAACACTACGATGTAGGACCACTGCTTGCTCCTGCTGCTACGCCAACAGCTCAGTCAACCGCATACGTAGCTTTCGCCTGGGAGTTGTGGGGGTCAGGTCAGCTACATCTTCGTGTCGGATGCACAGGCAGCAGCGTCTTGAAGACATCCGCTAAGATGGAGACTGTAACGAGGCTCGGAGGTGCGGGCCGCCGTGGTCAAACGGTTCGGAACGTTCTGAGTTCCTATCAACTCACGTCGGCGGCCCGTATCGCTTTATTCAAAGTAATTTCGATTTCCGATGTAGGTGTAATTTTTAAAACATATTCTATCAAAATAAATAATACCTGAAGTATATATTTTAGTATATACTTCAAGTTTTTTTTTAGATACTTGTATTTTTCTACACCATAGTAAAATATTAGTTGAGCTTACAGTGCATCGAGAAGGATGATCACAAATCCGTAGGAGTGAGTTTTCAAATGCAATACATGTAGATGTACCAAAATGGTACAGGCCAAAGTCAAGCCAAAAATCCATAATGCCGCCTACACCTACTACTTCGAAGTACAAATATACAAGTATTAATACTACATATACATTTTGTCGGAGCTCCATTTCAAATCCTCGACCGTGTCGGCGTGCGCGCCTTCGAAGCAGCTGTTCGTTTCACCATCTAGAGATTAAATATTCGGTGTCGATAGTCGGGCCATTTGCAGTTCGAGCACTGAATCAGCAGGCATCTTCAAACGGGGGTGAATATAAAAAAGAAATGCCCACTTGGTATGAATTGGGTACTCCTGGCAAACTCTAACTGGGCAGTGCTGTATGGATTTCACGAGAAAACTACAACTGGGCATTTGCAAATGTATAGATAAATNGTTGCTACGGGAGCGGGTACCTCAGTTAGCTGCCTCTGCTGCCTCCATCACCTCTGCTGCCTGTTTGGCTTTGTCGTTCTCGACTACGTCCGCTAGCGCCATCAGCTTGGAATACTGCTGGGTTGAAGTTCACCTTCGATTGCATACTTGCTGAGTCTTCTGCGTTGTGGGCCACTCAACCTCTTTAGTGTGGTGAAATCTCCCTCCACGGTGTGGGTTCCAGGCGCAATACTTGCTAGGCCAACACAGAAAGCGGTTACAGTAGTAGATATAACACTCCGCCTGCCTTGGCTTTTTCCAGGCATCTTCAAGTGTAAGATCTGCCTGCTCGTCAACGCGTCGACGGACGTCACTCTGCTTCCTGTAGCTGCCGATAAATTGCTAACACTTCTTTGGCGGCCTCATCGCGCTCATGTCCCTAGGCATGGACGCAGATAGCCAGGCGCAAGCTGTTCTCTACGGCCTGTGCGCCGGCATGCTCTGAAGGTTGCTTCTTCGTGCTCACAAGCAATCCAAACGTCGAAGTACCGAGCGGGTTTTGGCTTTCTTCCTCTCGACCGAAGACGTCACAGAACTCACAGAGAGCCTTTTACAACCTCGCCGATTCGGTAGTTGAATGGGTGCAGGCCAAGATCGATCTCGTACTTCGGAAGTGTGTAACACTTGCATTGGGAGGAGAAAACACGAGAGAGTCGTTAATGCATCGCCCTCCTTGCTGGGAGGCTTGTAGCAGCCCTTTGCTCGTTTTTGTGGTTGTTGCTTTCGCTGGTGGTCTCTTGATTGTGGTCACCGGGAGAGGAGAGGTGGTGCTGGGTAGCTGGTAAATTACTGTATGTCAAAGTAAACCGTGATCCTAAAGGGCATTGGAAAACACAACCTAAACTCGACTGAATCTCCGCTTTTACCATGTGCTATGGCTTTTTCAGAGGTGTCAAGACTGCAACGCGTGCATGGGGGACTACAGCAGTAACATATCTGTTGGTGCAGACCATTTTCATGGTTAAAAATGGGCATTCCTGGACATCTCAAACTGGGCGTTTCGTCCTTTTCTGTTACAAACGCCCAGTTTGAAGATGAGGACTCACGGCTGGTCGATCACACTGTCGTCTCCATGTTGCGTGCTAGTACCGACCAGTGGTGGCACTACAACTCGCCACACAAAGTGAATTCTTGAAGAGGATCTGCCAACTGCAGCCATGCGCCTTCTCGTCATCGCGCTGGTAGCTTTCGTCTTACTTTTGATAACCTCGACAGAAGCGGAATTTCACACCGCGACACGTGGCGTCGAGACTGCGACTCGTTCGGTCGTTCGCCAGCTCGATGCCCCCATTACCAGGCTCTTGAGGTCTCAAGCGGGTCACAACGAAGAAGAAGAAGAGGAGGAGGAGGACAGAGGCAGCGAAGAAGAGAGAGGCGTTAGCACCACCAGTGTCGAGTCCCTCGCAAACTCGTTGAAGGCCAAAGTCTACAACGACCAACTAGAGACGTGGCTCACGAGCGGTAAATCTACGGACGACGTGTTCAAGCTACTGACGCTGGACAACGCGGCCGATGACGTCTTAGCCAACCCTCAGTTGCAAACTTGGGTCGACTACGTGAAGGTCTTCAACAAGAAGAACCCGAAGGAGCAAACTAGTTTGGTCACGACACTCGCCTCTCACTACGGCGACGACGGCCTGGCCAAGATCATCGAAGCGGCGAAGAAAGTTCCGAAGACCGCCAAATATGGCAACCGCCTGGAATTTGAGCAGATCCAGCGCTGGCTGGCTCGCGAGAAAACCCCAGATGAAGTCCTCGAACTGTTGAAACTGGATCGGATGAGGTACAATCTGTTTGACCAACCTCAATTGTTCACGTGGGTGAAGTACGTGGACGATTTCAACAAGATGTATCCCGCTCGGGAGACGACTCTGTTTGCGAAGTTGTCACCGCTTCTTGACGAAAGCACGCTGACGCAAATGCTGATCAAGGCGAAGAGCGTTGCAAGTACAGAGAGAATCGCACGGCGAGTACAAGCCGAGCAGACCACGAACTGGCTGAAGAAGGGAGAAACGCCAGATGACTTATTCACTCTGTTACGGCTGAACAGAGCTGGTGATACTCTCCTTGAGAACCCGATCTTCGACGCTTGGGTCAAGTACGCGGATGATTTCCGCGAGATGTACCCCAAGATTAGCTTCGACCCGGTCGTGACAATAGGAGAGCATTACTCAAGTGCAGCGCTGGCAACGATGATCGTGGAGGCAACCAAGTCTCCAAGCATCTCCACGCTCGCTTATCGATTGAACACAGAGCAGTTTCGGGACTGGATTACGGCGAGTACCAGCCCAGTGCGCGTATTCTCGCTGCTGGAGTTGGATGCTGCTGGCGATAAGCTCTTCCAGAGCCCACTTCTCGTCACCTGGGTGAAGTACGTTGACTTGTACAGTAAGAAGAAGGGGAAAGTGAGTGTCACCACGCTGTTGAAAAAGCGATTTGGCGACGAAGTTCTTGCCAGGATGCTGCAGGAGGCGCAGGAGGTCCCAGGTACGCGAAAAATCGCTTCGGGTTTATTCAATTCCCTGGTAAACCGTTGGCCGAAGAACGGAGTGCATCCGGACATGGTGTACAAGTGGCTGCGTGTGGATGGAAGAAAGGAGACTGACCCGCTTAGACAGTTCTACGAGAAATACCTTGACGCCTTCACGAAGGCGTCTTAAGCCAACAGATATGATACTTCGTTTTACCTAAATCACAATACCATCACTAAGTCATAAATATGGCTGGAGTTATTCGCCCCAAACGCAAGCGATCGCTACGAAGTTGCAATCCAAGAAACAGCAGGAATAGTTCAGAAATACGTGGGTAAAGTACATGTATACTACGTTGCTTACGATGAGCGAAGATGCGAAACAACGTCCTAGCACAAACCAAAATGGACACCAAACTAAAAACCTAGCAGTACCATGGCTAGCTTTGTTACCCGCCGCCGATGTTTTCCAACTATTTCTACGGGATCAGGCAGGTAACTTCTTGGTCGAATCGGGGTGGAAAATGATCCACGCGGCCAAGGATTTCGAATAGTAAGGAAGTGAGGATGATGAGCAAATACTTGCGGTGAATGCAAACCCAGTTTATATAGTGCTTCTTCAAAGGTTGAAGCGTTCAGGAATCTTTCGCAGTTCAGATGAATAACAAAGGTATTCGCAAGCGAGGGGGTTCATATGGGAGGCATTCGTTCGCAAACGAGTGAAGGATGAAGTTCATGGCACACCTTTTATTGTGGTTGTTGATGGCCCCCTTCAGGTCTGCCGTCCCACTTCATTTTCATGCCGCGCAAGTGAGATGAGAGAAACGGCGAAACAGGTTCCGAGCACCGAATATAGCTAAGCGGATGCAAGCCGACCGACTCCAGAGTTGGCTGAAAAGTGGACGTTGGCCCGGCCACAATTATTAATAAAAAAATGAGTAACACCGTGCTTACACACGGTGAAGCTCTGGATTTCAGAGTCGGAGCACATACAGAAGTATTGAGGGTAACCGGTTTGATAGCGGTTCTTAACCGTGAACCGGTTAGCCCGAACCGGT
>LGTU01000906.1:0-18952 GCA_001314425.1 Phytophthora pluvialis | reverse complement strand
TAGACGGGTCCAACCATATCTCCGCCGTGTTGCCCGCATCTCCAGCACAAAATTCCTGCAATATCTCCTCAGCCTGTTCAACATCGGAAGTTTGGTTCCTCTCGTCGCGTTTGAGCGACTGAATAATGTTGTGGACATCTCTCAGCGTGCACGCCTTCGCTGCAGTGATACACAAAATAAAACAAAAACAAAGACACCAAAAAGTAAGAATAGCAGTTTGTTTTCATATTTTGCGGTGTTCACAGCTCGCACCTGTTCGCTTCCGAAGGAACGTCAATATTCCACGTGCGTGGGCACCAGCATCACGCATTGCTGCTACATCCCCGAGAAGTGCTGGATCTGTGACGCGCCTGTTCTCAGCGTAGTATGACCACAGTGCTCGGGTGCAAACGTGGTTATGAAAACCTTTCGGACAACGAAAAGGTACCACAACCCATTCGAAATCACTCTGATGTTGACCCTCGCGGTGCAACCCACGTAGCGAACCAATGTGTGTTGTCGCTCCCCTGAACCTCTGGGTTTGTACTTGTATCCGTGCGTGCAAACCAAAGTCTTTGAGTATTGTTCCCAATTGTCAGGTATAGGAGTCGTGCTCTGTTTCTTCTTGTTCCCGCGGACTTGTCTGTTGCGCGCCGTGACGGATGTGGAAGAACGTCGATGGAATCGCTGGTAAGTCTCCTCGCAATACCGATCAAATGCGTTACGGAACGCCTCCCACCCATGCCAGCGGCGCGGAAACCCTTCTAAGAAACCCCCTTGCGTTCCAGAGATGAGTATCTCTCCCATCAATTCTGCTTGACGAGCTTCAATTTCCTCCGGTGTACAGTCCTCCAAATGGTTTCGTGTATTATCGTGTAACGCAGAACCGTGCTGCTCCGCCTCACTTAAATCCACCTCGATCGATTGACCTTTACCAGCAGAATCACCACTGCTAACAGACTCCATGCTTGCGTCGATCTCAGCACTTTCGTCGTCCGAATCGTCAGGCTCAGACTCGAAGTCAGACGAAGATGGATTGCCACTTGGGGGGTCTTCGGAGTTGTACAGACGTCGTTCATCATGCTGCTCGTAGAGTTGTTTCTCGAGCTCCTGTTCCTGCTCTTCATACTGTCTCTCCAGTGCTTGACGGGTCATGGCTGGCAACTCCTTGCCTGCATATGTCAGCCTCCGCGCGTACGCCTCGCGCGCTTTCTAAACCATTTGGCGAGCATGGCGTTCTGAGGGGCTGACAGTCGCTTTCAATGAATGAGTTCTCGCCTTGGTTTGCGTGTCTTGTTGTGCAGTTCGCCCGTGTCAATATACACACACATACAGATAGCACCACATAAGCCAGTATGAGTAACGATCACATCGATGTACGAGGAGTCCGGTGCGCGCACCATGGTACTGGGGTCTTGATTGGCGTTCTGCTGTCAAGGGGGTCGATCGACGAATGCCACCCGTTCGAAGGCTCCCTCGAAATTCTGAATTTTGCAAATTCCAGACGCAGCTGCGTGCCAAATGTCTCAGCCCATATGATTTTGAAATACACCATTGTCCACTGGACAATTGTTACTGTAACAACTTTCCTTGTCGTGCTTCCTTGCTGAGTGATGTCTCTGGCGCGCCCTTCCATGCATTCCCCGCCCCAACTTCGTCGCAGCGTTCAGCGCGTCACGCCGCTAAGTGCGACGTCCGTCTTCCTTCCTCGCCGGCTGTAAGCAATATGCACTCACCGTTCTACGCCTCTATGGCCCGTGACGACCGCAGCTTCCCCTCGCGCTACAGCAGCCCGCGACTCACTCCGACCGCGCTGCCCCGCAGACGACCGGGCAACTTCGACGCCAGTGCCATGAATGCCACGCCCTGGGCCGACTTGAGCCCAAGGATGCCGCCCCCGATGGCGGACGCAGCATATCCAGCGAGGCCCTGCAGGGCCGACACCACGCAGGTCCACAGCGCTACGAGCACCAGTGGCGACGAGAGTAGTGCAGACGACGGTAAAGGGGCCTCGAAGCGACAGAAAACTAGCAGACTCCGAGCGGAGACCAAGCTGGCCAAGCCACCACCACGCAAGGGGCGCAAACCCACTCACACATTACGCAAAGTGCAGAAGATGGAGCTGCTGAGTCAGATCGAAGCGCTGCAGGGCCAACTCGAGAGTCTCAAGTCGCAGGCCATCGTGTCCAATGCGTTACACGTCAAGAAGCACACCCAAGCACCGGTGATGAACACGATTCTGCGCGATGCGGTGCAGTCGAGACAGTCGACGCTGGCGGACGTCCAGGGCTTGCTATCGGGCTATGTGCAGCAGCAACACGATATTAGTCCTATCAACACGTGCATAAAGCTCGGGTTGGATCGAGTGCAGCGCCATCGCGATCTGGTGGCCATGAAACACGCCAAGCTGCAGGTCACGCACGAGTTTCTGTTGCGCCGCAGTCGAGGACTGGAGCCGGGGAGGCAGTACTGGGAGGAAGAGCGGTTCGAGACGTCACGGGGGGATTATTGCGCCGTGCAGTTCGCTGTTGCACACTTCCGAGGCGCTGCAAGCGTCCGTGCGGTGTTTGACGCGGCGCTCTTCCAAATTGCCAATGTTGAGATGAGCATGTCGGAGGTTCTGGGCAACATCACGCTTCGGGAGGACGACGACAACGGCGACGACAACGTCACGCAGCTGAGACTAGTGACCTCGACTGGATCTGCCCCGCAGGCCCCACCGCTGGAGACCAACTCGCTGCAGTTCAACGGATTCCATGAAGCGACGACGTCAGGCGGCCCGAATGGGACCGCGACCAGCGAGTTGGGCATCATCATGGCGGACTTTGTGGACGAGGACGAGCTGTACCCGTATCGGGTCCAAGAGTGCATGCGCAAGGACGTCACGGCGGCGTTGCTGCTCACGCGTCTCCCGAAGGAGGAGCATTGCCACATCCACCGCGAGGGCGACGTTCGGACGCGATGCAGCGACGATAGTGAGCTGGTGGTCAAGGTCACGCTGTGGTCGCTGATCAAGCTGCACCACTCGGACCTGGAAGTGTCGTACGACTGCTTGGAGGACACTCGCCGCGAAATCGGCCGCTGGGGGGAGGAACTCGTACGGGCCATGCAGCAGACCCTCGCACTGCGACGCACCCACTAATAACGAGGCCTGGAACACCCCTCGATTGTGGATACAAGACATCTGGGCAGTATGCGTCTCGTCAACATGTCGACCGTGACGGTATGATGCAAAAGATTCCACGTCTAAAACCCGCCGCTTTCGTTTGCCCACACTGCTATTAACAGACGTTTTAATAAAAAAATAACTCGTGCAGCGCCAACGTTCTGTGCTATGATAGTAGTGTCGAGCCTTCTCAACAACAACAAAAAAAGATGACCGTGACGTCGGGATTGTAGACGAAAGCGAGTACGGTACATGTAGGGGCTCAGCTGTCGTTTGAATCACCAGTGGTGATTCACCACTGGGGGTAATAGAGCCGGTCAGAACAGCACGCTGCGATTATGGGCAGGGATTGATAGTAGCTCTGCCTGAAGCTAATATATTGGTAAGAATTAATAGCAAAGTAATAAGAAGCTATTAAGAAGGATATTAGTTTGCCAAGGGGGCTAATATGTAGATATTAACTCGCGATGGGACCAGATATTAATATCTGATTACTATCTGATTACTGGATGAAATTCGATGCATCTTCTCTTTAGAACAACGGTTCAATGCGCTGCAGCCTTCTGGCGAAGTGATTTTGCCGTTTGTTTTTCTAGGGACATCTATCGTAAGTGGAATTCGTGAACCGGGCCGCGTTCTCTAGTGGCAATGCTCGCGCAGGACGCTTTGGATGCTCTAGGGTCTGTGGCCTGCGCCTCCCGTAGGCTACGGCCCGTATCATCTCGCCTCACGAGGCCCTAGTCCACTCCCCAGTATTGACCATATATACATTATTCGATGGTTGGCTGCGCTCGTTTCTCCTCCATCGCAACATTAGCCCGCATTTGGTTAGGGGAACAACGCTTTTCAGGAGTACGTTTTCTCTCTACTGTGTTGCGCAACTTGCGCACACGAACGGACAACCGTCGCGCGGAGATGTAAGTGCTTGTGAAGCATAACAGGAAGGAGATCCAGCTCATGGAAGATGGCAGCGATAACAGAACGCTACCTAATCTGAACGTTGTAGGTGGTCAGTTTAAAGCACAATAGTAATAATTCACTAATATATTACTATTAATATATGAATCAGACTTGTCGTTTGAAGCTATTATTTGGATATTACAATCGAATGTGGTAATAGATAATTACTATATTAGTTTGGTGCGAAATCGTTCTACTATCAATCCATGATTATGGGGTCCGTAGGCCTTTCCCCTTTTGCTTTCTCTGTAGCAATCGACGGCTCATCGTTGATGATGCGTACCTTGCTATAACAGACACGGCAGAAACTCAGTGTTCCGAAAAGTTTGCTGTCCTACAAACTCATTGAAAACCGGCTCTGTCCCTTAATATCATGTGCAAAGTAAGGTATCATCTCTAACAAAACCAATTACTTAAGCCCCCACGAGCGCTGTCATTTTTGCGTGAGTGACATAAACCTCTCAGTCGCAATCAAGCAGCAGAGCAGAGAGCGCAATCCCCAGCCCCCCCTCCATGGGCCTCTACGAGCGCTCCGGCGCGTCCCCGACGGCCTCCGTGGACTCGTACGACGCCGAGCAGGACGCGCAGGGCTTCTCCTCCCGCGTTTCGCGGCCCGTGCGGCTTCCGGGGGCCTCAGGACGCCAGCATTTCGCGTCCGCGCCTGCCTTCCCGCGCCCGTCCTTCCCTCAGGACCAGCGCGCCGCCCTGCGCACCCAGATCTCCCCTAGGACGACGCAGGACGCAGCCGCAGCCGCCGACAACCTGCTGTCGCTCATCCAGTCCGTGAATCCAGGCCGCAAGCCGCAGTACGAGCAGCGCAGACGGGGGGACGAGGCGCCTGCCAACATGCCGCACTTGTTGCGGCATCAGAGACACAGGGACGGCTACGGCAGCACGTCCGAGGACCAGACGCCCCCCGCGACAGTGGGGGGGCTTGTAGCGCCAGGTAGAAAGAGACAGGGGACCCAACTGCCGAGCCCCAAGAAGAAAAGGGTGGGGAGACCAGTGAAGAATGCAGTGATGCACGAGGGAGACGGCGAGCCCAAGAGGAAGAGGCGGGACAAGAAGCCCACGTACATTGTACGCAGAGAGAAGAAGGCCATGCTCGAGGCGGAGCTGGTGGGGCTCAAGCAGCAGGTCGTTCAGCTCAGGAGAGCGAGCAGCATCCCGGACTCGTTCTTCACGGAGAAGGAGCAGCTCCTCGCGCGGATTCAGGACAACGACAGGCTGCGAGTGGAGTCCAGGAAGCAAGACCTGTTGCTGCGGAACGCACACGCGATCATGGCCGCCGAGTACTTGATGAAGTGTGTGGAGAGCCCCATTGAGAACTTCATCCACTTGACGACCGATTTGAAGCAGAGACGAGCGGCGCTCGTGGGCCTGAAGGAGGCGAAGCTGAAGGAGGCCGACGACTTCATCACGGAGAGATCCAAGCTTCTGCCGCGCGTTACGCCGTGGTGTCAGGAAGCCAAGTTCGAGACGGAGGAAGGACACTACTGCGCTGAGAAGATGGACAACACGCCGTTCCATGGCGTGAGGTCTGTGCGACAGGTTTTTGAGGCCCTGCAGTTTTTCTTTCGGAACATGGAGATCAGCAGTTCCGAGATGCTGGGAGATATCACTGTGCGTGAAGACGACGACAGCAGGGCGAGCAACTCGTTCTCGAACCACCGGCTTGTTAGCGCCATGTCACACGGCATCAAGGTTGAGAAGAATATCGTCAAGTTCTTCAAGCTGGTCGAGCCAGATGTGGATGACGACCAGGAAGGAAACTCGTCGTACGCACTCGTGGCGACCGATTCTGTCGATGTGGATGATATGTACCCTTACGTCCCACAGGAACGGATTAGGATGGATATTAACGCTGCCATGAAGTTCACGGAGCACTTCTGCAAGAGGCCGCCGAACAGGAAGAAAAAGACGTGCACACGCCACCCGCTGTATGGAAATGGAGGGTTCCCGTACCCTCAGGACCCCGAGGAAGACGAAGACGACGAGTACGAACGAGTTGTGGTGCTCACGCGATTTTTCCGCGTCAAGCTGCACCACACTGAGATGGACATCCCGCCTCATGTCCTTCAGGAAGTCCGCCAGGGACTAGCTTGTTTTTCAGACACCATGGTTCAGAGCATGCACCGGGTCATCTACGAGTCCCGATAAGGTTTCGCCGTTGCCAAGCGAGCAGATCAAATATGATGTAGAACTAGTGCAGATATTCAGAAAAACTTAAACGACGCAAACATGCATGCAGTTTTTGATGCTTAGCGCTCTCGTTCACGGCGCGCCGTACAGCGACTGGTTCATGCTGTGAACCATGTGATCTGTGAAAAGAGTGACGCTTCGTTGAACTTCTTGGAGTACGTGGGCTGGGAACTTCAGCTCCGAGTGGTGCAGCTTGACTCGGAACCACCGAGTTAAGACTACCACAAGCTCGTCCTGGGCTGCTTCGTCTTGAGCTTGAGGCTGCTTCTTCCGCGTAAATGACGAGAGTTTCATCGCCGCGGACACATCCTTCCGAAGACGTTCCATTGGTGCATACGGGTACAGGTCATCCTCGTCGACGGGAGCAGCAGCCATGATTCCGTACGGACCTTCTTCATCTTCGTCGTCTTCATAGTACTGGAAGAATTTGATCGCGTTCTTCTCCACGATAGGTCCATTCGAAAGAATCGTGACCAGACGATGGTGCAGCATGGGGTTCTTGTTGCTGCTTTCCAGGTCATTCGAGTCCTCTCTCACCGTTAGATCCGGACCCAGCTCCGTCGTCGTGATCTCCATGTTCAAGAAGTAGAACTCCAACGCATCAAATACTTGCTTCACGCTCTGCACGCCCTCAAAATGGTGCACATCCAGCTTGGTAGCGACGTAGTGCCCCTCCTCCGTCAAGTACCCCGATTCCTCATGAAAAGGTCGATTTAGAGTCGTCACCAGTTCCATGCGTTGCTTCAAAAACTGCTTCGCCCGTTGCAAGTGCTGCTGCTTCAGCGCACAAACCTCCGATCGTCGTGCAGCACTATCCGTACTCATGTGGATGTAGCTCTCCAGCGGGTTGTGCCCCCGCAAAGTCTGTCACATCAACTCCACCGTCAGTCAACACCGCGCAGATTTCCACCTTCCTCCACCAAAAACTCACCGAGAACTCGGCAAACGCCGACTGCGCCGCAGCCATCGCGCTCTGCTGCACTTGAATCGTCTCCTTCAGCTGTCGATTCGCCTCTATCTGCAGCTCTGTAGCTGCCACCTCCTTCGGGTCTGGAATGCCCGCCTCTTGACGTAGCACCGCCGCTCGGGCCTCCAAGAACGCCAACTCGTTCAGTAGAAGCTTCTTCTCCTCCTGTTCAGTAAGAAGCAAATGGCCATATTAGCGCCAATGATACAGCAAGTTATACTGAAGTATACTCCAATAAATGGCGTACACCGACCCTCTTGGCGACATGACTGGGCGTCCTGCCCTTCTTCTTCTTCTTCTGGCGCTTCGTAGCGTTGGCATGCGCCGCCTCGTCCGACGTGGAGCCGCCGTCTTCGCTGGCTAACGCGCGTTTATTGTGGTGCTCCGTGCTGGGCAAGGGGTAAAACGTCTGAGCGAGAGAGAAGAGGATCTCCTCGCGAATGTGATTCCCCGCTGCGTCCGTCATTCGCCTCTCGGTGTGATGCCCTCCACGTACTTAGCGGTGAAGATATAAAGTTTGCGGGTGCATTACTGGATAGAGTAGGGTAGGTACAGTACTCGCGATTTCGTGGGGACATGTCTTGTATTACAGGCGCGAATTGGTGATCGGCAAGAAGTTGGATCAAGCAGCATCAGCCCAGCCCGCCTCGATATTCGACACTTTTCGACATGTTGATCTGACAGCAGCTGGGATGGCTCGAACAGATCAAAAATAAGCTGTTGAAGCAGCTTTCGGAGCAAGGAAGCAGCCAGCACACATCCTGGATACAGTACCGGTAAGCTTACGGACCCGGTGCCTTGCATCCCGAAGATAAGCAAATCGACCATCTGACTCTTTTCGCGGTTCACGGGCTGTGCTGTTCGAAAGGAGGGCAGCGGAATGAAATCACCATCACTTCTCGTTTCGCCCCCCTTCGAGCAGCACAGCCCGTGAACCAGCAGCTCGACGATGCGCTTCTTTCTGTTGGCTGCGGTGGCTGCGGTCGCCCTCGTTTCCAGCTCCAATGCTGCGGGTGCTGAGACCTCGCACGCCGTCAACTCGGCTCGCGGTCTGAACGACGACGGCACTGGTTTCGCTCGATCCCTGCGGAGCTACACGTCGGACGACGCGGAGGAGCGCGCGATTGGGGAGATTCTGGCAGTTGAGGACCGCGCGGTAGCAACTGTGAAGTACCGTTCCTGGTACAGGGCCAAAGTGACGCCAAGGCAGGTCAAGACGGTGCTGGGCGTCACCCAGAAAGAACTGAACAAAACCGCGAAGGAGCTCCAACAGCTCTACCTGGGTTACTACTCGTACTACACGGCCATGAAACGCCGGGAAGAGAAGAAGAAGAAACTCAAGAGCCAAGTGAAAATGTGAAGGCCGGATTGTCTTCACTTGTGAGTTAATCCAAACTAATTCATCCCATGTGGAACCAAAAAGGCGTTCTTGAGACGCCTTGCTACATGATAGCTCGGCTTTGCCGATGCCGTGCTATCTGTTCACAAATTGAATCGTTATACTTGGGTTGCTGTGGACAATAGCGATGCTGCGAGATTCAAGACGTCTATCGGTGCTGCTCGCGTAATTCAAAGCTCGATTTACATTTTCTGTCTGTAGTTCACGGATGCTACTCGATGCTTGTTGAATTGCTGGAAGTGCTGGTAGTAGAAATATCGCCGCTTAGTCTGGGTTTGAAGCTGATTTGATGGTGTACAAATGTGCCTCGCACGTAAGCTCACTCCTCCTATGCAGCCTTGTACATGTCACTCCTTCGCTGAATGCTAGGAATCCGCTACCAACGGAGCTATCACTGCTCGTCTTGCTCTTTCAGTTTTAATAATTCATGTTTCGTCACAAGGTTCGTCCGCCGCTGGGAAAGTAGCTGCGAGGATCTTCTCTGAGCGAAGAGTTCTATGCGAGTCACGTCGGCTGGCTCAGAAACGCAGTCGTACAGAGTAGTAAGCTGGTGTTCGAAAAAAAACTGGATTCGTCTTTGTTATCGAGATAACCAATAGTGAATAGACCTGATTAGGGAATAGCGTTATGAATGTCATCATTTTCAAGTCTTTGTCCGTGTGCCCAAGTGTGTTGACAAGCGCTGGTGAACTATTGGACCGACCAAACATGGAGTCTCAATCACCTGTCGAGATTCTCCGGAAATTGCCTCGCGTGGAAGCCGCCGAATCTAACGGGGACAATAACTACACGGCTACCCGACGATGCAGTGGACTATAAAGCAGAATGGAAGAGGATATGGTGGGTCCTCAGCTCAATATGCATCTCACTCTTATGGATACAACGCAATCGTGTGGTTCACAAGCATGAAGCAGTATCTGTACAAGGCAGTTTGAACGAGTATCTCAAGGTCGGGTTCCGGCATCTGAGAGCGCTAGCAACACGAGAAAGACGACGCGCGCACCAAAATTCAAGGCACAAGACTATTGGTGAGTGTCGGTCTCCTAGCTAGACAACCAAAAGAAGCACCACGCCCAGTGTGTGGTGAGTCACGTACAACCACCGGACCGGTCAACGACACCGGCGTTGCTAACCTAGCTTAGGAAAATGCCAGACATCTTGTAAACCATAAAGTTGAATCGACGGTCTGATCCCCTCTCAAAGTCTGAACATCTTAGAGTGTGCGCCAATTCTGGGCACCAAAAGATGTTCATACATGTACTACATACTTGAAGTATACTATTATTAGTGCATAATAGTGCAGTATGTTGTTTTGGTCCAAACTTTCAAGGTTTTGATGGATCTGGCCGATGGATCCAAGAAATTTGTTTTTGTGCGAATTAGTTTTGATCCGCGGTGCGTCTGGTTGCAGTCATGAAGACTTTGCAGCATCGGGACATCAAGTTGCTTTTGGTACTTGGCGAATAGCTGTTAGAACAGTATCCGTCCTGAATGAGCTTAGAGATGTTGCCAACAAATAAAATATTGAATTGTACTTTATCAGTGCCTGAACTGTATGCTTGGACCCTTGTAGTTAGCACTTCTATCCGTTTATCGGGGAAACTGTCTTGTCGTACTTCTACAGCCAGCAAAGCAGCAGGAAAAGAATACACGAGCTACGGTCCTGATATCACTACATGGCAGAGGTCGACAATTCAGATCTGTATTGGATTGCAAGCTCTTCTCGCCGCAATAAAAATGTCACTCTAGGAGCAAACAATAATAAAAATTCCCTCAATTCATATTGTATTGCTGTTATCTAGCTACATTACATCGCCCTTCTACCATTTTTCGTTTCAAAATTAGGTTTCATTACAGTCATTTAGTCTTGTTAACGACCAGCCAATGCCCTGCTCCAAATGCTATTGATGTCATCTAATGCTGTGCCCGCTACATCACCCTTCTACCATTTGTTCGTAACCCAGTGGTAACTTTGGTCGTTAGTTAAAACTAAATAGAGAGGTTTCGCGCGGTGTTTGCATCACCCGCACCCTCGCAAATTGGTTTAAAACACAAAATTCCCCTAACCCATGTCTCTCATTTCTGGTGGAACTTACAGGTGTAGTGATTCTTTGCCACCACCCTCAAAGGCCCCACCAACCAATCACTCGACACCACCGACAAGGCTTGTCATCACTCTTGCTTTAGCAATGACTGAACCAAGCGCAAGAACTTTACTGAAGCTGAAGATGTCATGCTTCTAAAGCAGACAATCGCGAACGAGCCCTACCAACAGGAACACGGGAAAGTCATGGAGCGCTGAGAGAAGCTGGGCGAAGCTCTAGTGGCTTGTCCAGACTTCTCGCGGAAGAACCTGACTGGGAAAACCGCGCAGAATCGAGTCAATGCGCTTATCGGTAGGTGGCGCAGCAACGTTATACGACATATTTTATCTCTCGTACTTATATATGTGTCCGATTTATTTAGCCGCCGCTCATAAGAAGAACTCCGCGGCGAAGCGCCTCTCGGGTGGGACAGAGTCGCACACAGAGAAGGACGAGCTCCTAGACGAGCTAAGTCTAAAGATGGAGGAATGCAAAGCGGACAAGGCAGCTAAGAAGAAGGTGAAGGAAGAACAAAGTGTTGCCAGCGAAAGCGCTGGTGAAGCCATTCGTCGCATGGCTGTTGAGCGGCTTAAACGCTCTCGGGAAGAAGAGGGTGGTGCTGAGACAGAGAGTCCCTCGAGAAATAACAAGTTCGCGAAGCTCGCTGAGATCCTGCGCTCCCAGAAGGAACAGGAACTCGCCTTGCGCCGAGAGCAGTGGGAACCAGATCGCCAAGACCGCAGGGACCTTGAAAAGCGTTTCGTGTTATTGCTTGAACACTTAGCTAACAAGAAGTAAAATTACTTGACTCGTAGCTAACAAGAAGTAAAAAATGAAACTGGTGGTTGGTTCATCAATTTGTATAGTTACTGCTCTAAGTAATCGTGAAGAGAAGGAGGAGCAACCCCCCAAAAAGCGCTGATCTGGTTACCGCCATAGCAACAGCAATGACAGTTAGTCAAGAGAATAGCAACCCGCACGAACTTCCAACTAGACCAAGTCGAATTTTGAGATCTTTTTTGAAATCAATGAATGCCCAAAGGCGCTTCATGATTCCAAAATTCCACTCGACTGCGGTCCTCACCGCACTCATCTCCTTGTTAAAGATCCGAGCATGTGTAGAGAGCATCACGTCCATAAAGCGCGTAACAACGAAGTCGCTCACCGAGTAAGCGGGGTCGCCAAAAATCGCTTTGCCGCTGAATACGTCGTCATGTTCACGAAAATATTGGAGGAGGCGACTCGCAGCAAACACAGTAGTATCATGCCGGCGTCCTTCGAATGGCCCAAAAAAATGCATGCATAGTCTGTCGGGTGTCGTCAATCCTAGGACAGATAACACTTCGTCAAACTAACAACATACGCCAAAATAATATCCAATTTATTGGTACCTTGAAACACTAGACAGTGCATTCGCTTATGTCCACTGTACACTTGACGCTGCAAATTCTCAGCTCGATGTCCCTTTCGAGGAGACGGGCGACATATTCCGACCTTCGTTCCGTCGGGAAAGGCGAAAACACCAGATACCAAGGTTCGACGCTCAACTGCGTCACAGTAGGTATGCATTTGTCTACGCGCGAGACCGAGGTGGAAGTACATGCGATCGCGGTATCTCTCGTCTACATAGTCAACTAGAACGCCGAACAGGTTAATGAATGACAAATCGCAACTATTCCAAGGTAGAACTTACTCATCCAGAGAAATATGCGACTTAGGGCTGGTCTCGACCTGCCACAAGTCTTGCCCATGTCATGTAGACGGCGGGGAAAGCTGAGCCTGTAGAGCAGCACTGCTGCAGCTTCTTCGGCGTGGCAACGGTCGTTGCTATCCGTCACGACGACTGTCGAAAGTGCAAACAAGCTGACAAGGAGACGGACTCCGCGAACATCGAATCGAAAATCGAGCTCAGCGTTAGCATCGCAGTAGCCACGGAGCTTGAACCGCACGTCAGGAATTATCGGCCTTTCTGGGACTTCAAAGAAGCCTGCCTCGGACAGCGCCAACCATAGAGTCTCTTCTCCGAAAGAGGCTAGCATTGCTAACAGCTCTACAGCTTCGCCTTGGGTGAACCGCATTGCCGCGGCAACCGACTCCTGCTTCTTGTCTTGGAATTTCTGAACTGTTAGCGGACTGTATTGTGATTGGCTCCCAGATGGCTGGTTGCAAAGATATGATGGCAACTGCCTGCGAAAACTCTACTTGATAAACTCCTCACCTCCACATTAGGCATCTTCTCTGGAGGAGAAGTGAGGGTGGGGATATAGTCGAAACCTCTCTAATGACTGTAATGAAACGTCACAGTGAAATTTAATCGAGAAACTCGGTAGTAACGCATGTGTGCGTGCTGCCCCGTCCCACCCAGCTTCGTTCATTTCCCTTGCATACAGTCTATTTGCAATAAATAAAGGCATGTGTTGCTGTCCCCGGCTGACGTAACAAAGAGTCCACATTTATACGGGTACATTGTGTATAGTACGGTTAATTCGGAGTATAAGTAGGACAGTAGCGCGTTGGCTCTCGGCTGCGGACTTATAGCCATGGGCCCGCCCCTCTCTCGCTTCGCTTTGCTCGCTCGGGGGGAGCCGCTTCGCGGCCTGCCCCACCCCAGCCTCTAAGTCCCCAACTCGGCCAGGCGCTGTATCTGGGATTAGATATTAACTCCTGGACAGTGTTGCCAAGACCCCGTGAATGTTCCTTTTAGGCAAGCTCTCGGGGTATATCTGTATAGTCGGATAGCCAGCATCCACTCTCATAAATAAATGAGTGAGACTACACCATTTCCCGATCAAGTTGCCGAGTTTTTCAAGCAAGATACAAAAGTGGATAATTCGGGATTAGCCGCGTTTTAGCACTGTACACAAAACATACATTTTTCATGTTTTACAAACCTGCCCTTTTCTCTTTTCAAGCAAGTTGCAATGCAGACGCAGGCGCCTAGCTCCATGTCCTCCTCTCTCTCTGCTGCGAAGCAGTGGCGAAGACAGTGTCGCTCGTAGCGCCAGACAAGGCGCTGGGTGATCATCACTGACTTGCTGGTGTCAAAAGCCTCGCGTAGAATGGCCATGCGTTGAGCTGTGAATGTGTCGTATTTACCTCGAACCATCATTTCGTTCTTGCGCTCCGCAACGAAGCGTTTCATACGCGCTCTCAGCGAGTTCCAACAGCCTTCGATGGGATTAAGCATCGGACTGTATGGACCCAGGCGCAGCACCACCAGCTTGTTGAGGTTCATACTGCCATCTTGAAGAAGTATCTGCCGGGATAGATCCTCAACCTGGCTGTGGGCGGGCGCGTTATCTGTGACGATTACGATCTTCTTGCTAGCCTCGAGCTCCAGACACTTGACCGTACGAAGCGCGGCCATGAACAGATCCACTAAAAAGCGGGTGTTTTCTTCCTTCTTGACGGAGCCCTCGTGTGTCTTCATCAATACCACCCCAGACCCGGACGACACTCCGCCTTGAATGTGAAGGTCCTTGCCTTGCGAAGGCGGTAACTGGACGACAGCACGCTCACCAATGCGTGACCAGCCTTCGGTTCGCGACTGATACAGATAAATTTAGTTTCATCCTAAATGCAATCATGCTACCTTTCTTGATGCGCTTGTTCAGCGAGTCGACGAAGTCCTTGTGCTTTAACTTATTCGCGGACGTGTTCATCGTAGCCTCCTCGACGCGCAGGCGCTTTGTAGAGTAAAGCATTCCTTGTAGAGGGCGATGGACTGATGTGAGGATCACAAATACCCCCAAATCAGACTGCAGGCGATCGCCGAGCTGCTCGAGTGTCTGCCTGCAGTCTTCGTCAATATACTCCACTATTTTGCACATGACATCCACCGTCATCTTGCCGTTAGCGGCACTCAAGCCGCCATGCTTCTTCGGCTCTTGATTCGCCGCTAGGACAGCACGCCGAGCCGTGAAGTAGTTCACGTCGTTGCTCTTCGCTACTCCCTTCCAGTCGCGGCCTTCTTGAAAAGCTCGAACAACCCGAGCTTTAGCCTGCGCTCGCTTGTACGCCTTTGCAGTCTTCTCCGGGTGCGGTGGAGATGGCATCTTTGGGAATGAAATGAAAACAGGACAGCTTTTGGTGGAAGCGTTTTGGCGCGAGACTGCGCGCCAAAACGAGTGGTTTGCAGCTTGAGTGTAAATATTTTGGGGGGAATATGCAAATCGTGAAAATGCACCTTTTATATTTTTCCGGGCCTCCGGATTTTGTCATTTTGCATCTTGCTTGAAAAACTTGGCAACTTGACCAGGAAATGGTGTACTACCCAGGTTGTTTTTGCATAGCCGGGCGATATTGTGTCGAGGGTGTGTCCAGGTTATTCTGGACACGTCGCCCGAGTCGTAATCTAGTAGAATAGGTTACCGTAATATATGTTTATGTTTTGTTTTTGTACGAAGGCATCTGCTACGACTAGCGTCTATGCTTGGTGTCACCGCGTTGCTTGCTCATTCGCAATTGTTTTGTGCACAATGCCGTACTCTTGTATGCATGTCGCGTACCTTAAATACCGGTCCTAGGGTACGTTATTGCGTAACATGGACCCCATCGTTCACGGGTATTTGAATCGAAAGTATGCGTTTATCGTACAAACGATGGCGGTGATGGAGTGGTCTAACGGTGCACCAACCACAAGGCTCACGCCGGGTTCGAGTCCCGCAGCGATGACACAAAAGGGAAGGGCCAAACTGCCATGTAAGCCCTTTTACATCGCGGATTAATCTCCCTTGTTTTTTCTACTTAACGGAAATCCAGGTCGTGGTCCAGATTAAACCCATGCTTTTGTCCAGATTGAAATGCCGGCAGCCATCAAGGGTACAAACCAGTGTGTTGACCAGGGTAACAACCGGAGTAGAAACCAGGGGGTGTCAGTATTGGGGTATATGTCTTACGAAAAAATACGCCGGTACGACCCCACCCAGACCCCAGGTACGTGGATTTGAGTGCATCGATTGGTATTAAGGGTGGTGGTATGAAAATTGCCGAAACGTGTTCCATTATTCAGTTAGCAGCGTAATGAGTACTGTAGCGAAACCTAATCAACCCCTTGTCCTGGTAGGTGCTCTCGTCCAGTAATCTCCACATGAAATTGAGCACGTACATCCCACAGCTGTTGCCATCTTGCTGAGTAGGCGAAGCAATGTGGAAACGATTCTTGTCGTATGCAGACGCTGAGGTGGCATCAACCAGGATGACAAAGAGGTGACGCATCGATTCGTACTCACCAGCCGCGTAGCGACCGAATCTGGATTCCCGGACAACAGTTCGCAAGTACTTGAGCCACTGGAAATGACACAGCAAAACGGTAGCTTGTGGAAAGGCATCCGTGATGACCGCAATTTCGTTGATGTCCTTGTCGACCATGACGACTTGAATTGCCGGTCAGTCCGTGTTGGCCGTCTTGAAGTGATCCAGTGCCCTCCGCATATGTCAGTCCGAATTGGTTTCGATAACGGAGTGTTAAACTAACTGGCCAGATCCGAAGCCATCCATAGCCGTTATGATGCAAAGCGGATAGTCGTAACTGATCACATACACATGTACAGACATCCAAAATGTAGCAAATGTAGCAAACGAGAAAGTGCCTTGTTGATCACCCTGGCAATCAACCTGGCATTCACCTCAGCAGTCACCGCGTTGATCACCCTGGCAACCAACCTGGAAGGCAACCCGGTAGGCGCCCTGTTGATCACCCTGGCAAACCACCTGGCAAACAAGTCGGAGTTTCTTCCCCTCGAATGGTCTCTCATCCTCGGTGTTGCTGTCCGCACCAGTTGTGTCCTCCTTAAGAGAAGACTGGGTCATCACCACACTGCTGTCGTCATTGACAGCGGAAGAACGGATTCTCCGCTTCATTGCTCTGGTGCGGATTGAATCGCGAAGTGAGGAAAGCTGGAATGATGCATGGGTGGCAGCGAGCTAATATATGGATGAACGGGCTAGGTGAATGGCTGCAAATCACAACGGCGATGGGCTTTGTATTTTATTTTTATTTCTTTCGAAAATTTCACCCTGGTCAATAGTCCAGAATAACCTGGACACACCCTGGACACAATTTCGCACGGCTATGCAAATTTAACCTGGGCAGTAGGTTCTCCGTAAATAAATCCAGGCCATTCTCGAATTCGAGCTCTCATCTGGATCCATAGCGTCCTCCAAAAGCTCTAGAGAGAGGCAGCACCATGACAGCGCACGGGTTTCCTCCTCAAGGCAAATCTTGGTTCTGCTGTAACTGCCGGCAGGTTTTGCTTGTTATCTGGCGCCTCGGTTCTGGTATCGCTTCGACTTGCTTGTTTCTATTTGTCTAGCGCGGTGCTTCCAGCAAATGCGGAAATGCCGTTGCTACTTGAAAGCAGCTACAATTATAACTTTCTCGCTATTTTTACCAATATCTAAATCAAGAACTGCTAATGTTACACAAAACAATGTGGGATATTTATTTTTACTATGACAACTAGAGAATGGAAAACGGTTGCAACCGGAATCCGGTTTGGACTTTCTATCACAACCGGTTTAAACCGAATTAAAAAGCGAATTAGTCGGTTTGATTCGGTTCAAACCGGTTATACATTCATACAGGATTACTCCAAAACATTATTAAACCAAATATTGTATTTCATAATTACATGTATAATTAAAGGTAAGATATCGTTGGACATTGGATAAAAATGTTACGCATCTATAGCCAGTTAAATTCGTAGATTGTATTAATCATTTTTTATATTTTGCGGTGAAGTATTTGATATGTAGTATAAAGGTAGTTTAACGGTCTTTCCTTGCTGTCGGCTCGTGGAATTAGAACGCAACGCCAGCTCCCGCAGCAAGCGCAGCGGAAGAGAAGCTTATCGTCAGTCTCGGGAACGAGGGCAACAGAGCCTGCGCGTGGTCCCGATTCGCAGAGTCTACGAAGATGTTTAGCCTGAACGCGCGGCAGTCAAGCGGCAGCTCGGTGCGCAGCACGGCGTCGTCCTTCGTCTTTGCGGTGTACTACAACTACGAGAGCGACGCCAGCTTCCGCAACGCTCGTAAATCCGACAAGGTGGGGCGTACATGTAGCGTGGCGGGCGACCCTAGACTTTTGTGACTGACTAGCCGAGTGGCGCCCGCGTTGCGGGCGCTGGGGCAATTCGGGGTCCCAACCCGTTGCGCTCGCTGTCCCAGCTCGCTTAACTACTCGACAGGTCCCACCTCCGCTTCGCTCGGCGGGTGCCAAGGTTTAAGTCTATAGTGAAAGTAATCATCGTAGTCTTCGTCGCTTACATCACCGTCGTCGTCGTTTGTCACAGTAGTAGTAGTAGTAGTCGTTATCGTTGCCGTTGTTGTCCTCGGCCTAGTCGTCGTTGGTACGACGTTACTGTTGCTGTCGTAGTCATCATAACGTTTGTCGTCGTTGTCGTAGTAGTAGTAGCATTCATAGTGGTAGTCGCCGTCACCGCCTTTGTCGTGTTCGTTGTTGTCGTTGTCAGCGTCAGCGTCATCGTAGTCATTGTCAGCGTCGTCGTCATTGTTGTCAGCGTAATCGTCGTCGTACTCATCCTCGTCGTCATCACCGTCGTCATTGTCATCATCGTCTGCATCGTCGTCGTCATACTCGTATTCGTTGTCGTCATCGTCATGTTCTTCCACTGTGTACGTCCGACACATACCGTGCGGATCGCCTTCCAGCCGCTGCACCAATGCGCCGTTAATGCGTTGCTATACCGCGTTGGTCGTCGTTTGTCCGAGTTCATACCGTCAATCGCTTATGTGAATCGTGTCAATCGTTTGAGTACATCACATCAGCTGTCCGTTGATATCGTGTTAATCGTCCGGATTCATCATCCGGGTTCATCGCGTCAATCGTCCGAGTTCGTCGTATCAAGCGCCCGTGCACACCGCGTCAGTCGCCCGAGTTCACGTCTGTCGCTCGAGTACATCACATCAGTTGTCCGTGGATATCGTGTTAATCGTCCAAGTACATGGCATAATTCGTCCCAGTGTATCGCCTCAATCGTTCGTGTGCTTCGCGTCAATTTTCCCAGTGTATCGCGTCAATCGTCCTCCGCTTGGTGCATTCTCCGGCGGCGTCGCTTGGCAAACGTTCAACGGGCACGTCGTCGTCGTCCGTAAGAAACGTTGCAGCAGACACGTAACTCTAGGCAAGTCGTGGTCGCTGGGGCAAACGTTGCAACGTGCAGCTAACAAATAGT
>LGTU01000905.1:0-24164 GCA_001314425.1 Phytophthora pluvialis | reverse complement strand
TGTATGGCTCTAACTATCCACCATAGTTAAACCTAGTCAAATGCATATCGAGTGGCTCTGAAGCCACGTACTGAAATCCTGTTAATAGAAGTGGTACCAAGTACCCCTTCCGTCAAGGTGGCACGTAGTGTGGCTACACTTCGTGCGACCTTCGTGTAACCCCGTTACACTGAGTCAGCGTGTTGGGTCACGTCATCGTGGACGAGCGCCGCGTCTTAAGCGAGACCACCACAGTAGGTCTTCCGGCGGTCGGGGCGTGCTTGGGGTGCTTCTTGCCATCGTAGTAGGTTTTGAAGTGAGCGCTACCGAGTCCGTATTGGTAGAGCGATTGGCGTAGAGCTCCTAAACAATTGGTGGCTTAGAGGCTGCCATATCCAATCAGGTTCTTAACCGTTACTCTGTACGTGATATGAATACCACGTTACAAAGCAGTATAGTATAGTGATCTTCATGGCAGAGAGCCAATCTCGGACTATTAGTTACGTTATTGTTCAACGTCGACATGAAATGCAATTTTCAGTAGTAAATCCAAGATACATCATAGCATGCTGTTAATTGACGGACACTAGGTTTAGGGTCTATTATTGTGCAAGACGCATCAGTAGTAATTCGCGTACAAAATAATACTATAGTACTAGTACTACTCATTACCAGTACTGACATTTACCTACCATAAGAGCCATTCCTGTCATAAGGGCCTCCCTATGTTAGCTAAAACTAGCGTATTGTGGAAAGTACAACCGTTTCCTGTCATAATTACAGTATCATTATTTATAAGTATGAACGTTGAGTGACTGGCTCGGAAGTGTTGGCGCCAACACACTTTGCGGTTCTCCAGCAACATGGAGAAATGACGACCACGACAGGGAGGTGGAGGTCGAAAACAGAAGCTGTACGCACGTACGGCATATTCGTATACCGATAAACTGCGTGCGATAGATGTGTACAAAAGGTCTGGTAGTCTTTATGATTCTGTTCGTGGCGTTTTTGGTCAGATTTCCAACACAGTCGAGCTGAGAAACCTTAAAAAACTAGTTAGTAGGTGGATCAGAGATTGTGCTCATATAGAACGTATGTGTGAACATGGGAAAGGTAGAGTGCAGAAATGTCGAAAGCGTGGGCTAGGTACTGTGCTCTCAGCTGCGGTGGAAGAAACGGCGAGCTCAACCCGGGGAGCTTATCCGTAACGGCAACGTGTCGTCAGATCGTGTTCTCGTTGAGAACTTCTTCGGTCGTGCCTGCATGTTGTGGAAGATTCCGCATACCAAGTTGAAGTAGGGTGAGTCGTCCTTCGACTCGTTCACTAAAACGTGTTTTGCGCTGACGAACTTTCACGTTACAGTGAACCCACTTCGAGCTGACGATGGACGAGTTTGCAAGTCGGTGATGTGTAGTTACGCGTCGATTGCCGATCGCGAGCGCACATGACGCGCATCGACCAGCGATGTTATCGTCGTATACGCGAAGCTCGCATGGCGGTGGACAGGAGCATTCCCACGCGTCTGTCCTTCAGCTCGCCTTCGCAGTAGGTTTGGTTCCATATTCCATCATGTCATAGTTCGGTCTAATTGATCAGTGAGGCGGTCTCTTAGTCCGTATACGTATGCTTGGGGATTATGCCCTTGTCGCGGGTCTGCCAGGAACTCGAGTCGGGCGGCGCTGTATAGGAACGGTCTGCGTCGGAGGAGGGAACGGAGGATCACGCTTAATCAACAAAGTCAAATACGAACGATTCAACTTGTTGTGTTATTGGCTAATCCACGACTGAATACTAACCTGGGCTGTGAACTCAGCTCCGCCAGCGCGCACCCACCTCATCGACCGTTCCACGCACCCTCGAACGCGCAAGCACATTTCTTGTCCCGGCCGGACCTCCACGTGACGCCCCTCCTGACCGTCGCTCCATTGCACCTTGGCCCCGAATACCCCGCCTTCCACGTCCGTCCTTCCCCATCCTGCGCCGCCAGATTCGAGAGTGGCAGTGGTTAAGACTCGCCCTGAGAAACCAGCTCGGCCGCGCAGAGACACCCCAAATCAGCCCGTTAATGAGCCACTTGCGGCCGGGCGCCGAGCTCATCCTCATACAGTTGGGCCTCCAAAAGCTGCTCGCTCGTTGAACTTGCGAAGGCACGGTTGGGACCGTGCCCAAGCGGACGACCTGCATTCTCACTCGTGACACCCTTACTTCCAGGGCCCTTCGTGAATAGCCACCTGTTGGGTTAATGATGAAGTGCTGCAGGACCCAGTCGCTAGTATTGCCATCATTCTGGTGAGCGGTCATCAACAAGTACTATACTAATGCTATCTATTTTTGAAGTAGAATGTATACTATTTGGTAAAACTTTCCGTGCCCATCCCTCCACGCTGTATGGTGTTTTTAGTGTGCTGCCCCATCTCCATCCGACGAACCTACTAGCTACCGTTCAAGCTCCAAGATGACTTGCATCTCGGCTCGTTCATTGTCAAAACCGTACCCAAAAAGGAATATCTCCGAAAAGATACTTTGGTAACTACTATTGTTGATAGTAATACTATCGACCTTTGTATTCGAATGTGTACTATCGGATCGACTTTCCGCTACAACTACTATTTGGATAGTAATACTATTCATTTTGTATTAGAAGGTGTACAATCGCATATTCTAATACAACATTTTATTAGAATTTGTACTATTTGGTTAACTTTCTGCGCCCATCCCTCCGATGTGGTGGAATGATCGCGCCATTTTCGAGTTTGTAACCGCCACTACCGCTAGCATCAATTGCGTACGCGGAGGGGATGCGGAAAGTTTCCAAATAACTTTCCGGGGGAAATTAAAAAAATCGACGCGTCGTCGTCACAATTGACGGAACCCGTGCTAATTGACGGTATGCGTTTCCCGATTCATGGAAACCGTATCGTAATTGTATCAATTGACGGAAGGTGTGTTTTCGGATTGACGGAAGTCGTGTTTTTTGTGTTGATACGTCTTCTGTCGAACTAGCGTTTCTTTCATTAATGTAAAATACACAAGTTCGAAAACCTACAGATTCTGTCGAACTAGTGTTTTTGAAACCTACCCGTTTTGTCAAACTGGAGCCTACGCTTTTTGTCGTGCAAACCGAAGGCACCAAGCAAGCAGGCAAGCAGCCATGACCGACTCCGCCGCTGCGCCGCCCGCCGCCGCGGAGACGACGGCGGACGCGCCGCCCAACCATACGCTCTATTTAAACAACCTGAACGACAAGATCAAGGCCGACCGCCTGAAGGCCACGCTGTACGCGGCGCTCTCACAGCACGGCAAGATCCTGGAGATCGTCATGGGCCGCGCGCGGCGGCTGCGCGGCCAGGCCTGGGTCACGTTCGACGACCTGCCGAGCGCCTCCAACGCGCTGCGCGCCGTGAACGGCTCCGTGCTGTTCGACAAGGCCGTAGCCATCCACTTCGCCAAGGAGAAGGCCGACGTCATCGCGCGCCGCGAGGGCACCTTCGTCCCGCGCGAGAAGCGGAAGCGCGAGCCCAAGCCCGCGGCGCCGTCGCAGCCGCAGCAGGCGGCCAAGAAGCAGGCGGGCGAGAACGGCAGCGCCGCGTCGACCGGCTCGTCGGCCGTGGCGCCACCGCCTCCACCGGCGCAGAACGTGCCCAACAAGATTCTGTTCCTGCAGGAGCTGCCCGAGTCCTGCAACCAGGAGATGCTGAGCGTGCTGTTCAAGCAGTACCAGGGCTTTAAGGTGCGGCGCTGGGTGCTGGGCTGCAGTGCTGGGGCTGCTAGGATGGGGCTGGTTTACTGACTGATGCTGCGGTGTGTCCTTTGCAGGAGGTGCGCATGGTGCCCGGCAAGAAGGGCCTGGCGTTCGTGGAGTTCGGCGACGAGGCGCAGGCGGTCATCGCGCTGCAAGGACTCTTCGGCTTCAAGCTCACGCCCACAGACGCGCTCAAGGTCTCCTTCGCCAAGAAGTAGGGGGGCTACCCCAGGAAGCAAAAGTCGGTCGAGTCCCACGTTCCAGCCGACAAGAAGCGGTCGCTCGACGGCGGCTGGATGAAGGAGCTGCAGCAGTAGCCGCTGCACTTGACGAAAGACCTTCGCAGGCTGCACTAGACGTCGGGGTTGTCAGAGCCGCCGGCCCAGTCGGCGATAATGTGCGCGCGAGCGTCTAAGCCCAGACGAGTAATACAGCCGCAGCTCCGTCCTGTACTTGCTGCTGCCTTAATATCCCCACTGCCGTCGCTGCACCTTGCACTCGCGGCGCCAGCGCTTCTTACGTCACATTTTCCTATGGCGGCCCGCGTGTCTTGGTTTTTGTATGGCCATAGACTCGCGATTCCGAGCCACTAAATCATTCGCCGCGAGCGCCCAAGAGCAGCCCCCTCCCTCCCTCCCCATGGCGAGCTCCAGCACGACCGCGACCGGCCTGGAGGCACGCGACATGGCGCTGGCCAAGAACTCGCCGGCGCAACTCGCCGAGCACCAGCGCATGACGCAGGGCAAGGTGCGCACGCGCTTCCCGCCCGAGCCGAACGGCTACCTGCACGTGGGGCACGCCAAGTCCATGAACATGAACTTCTTCGAGGCCTTCGAGAAGATGGGCGTGCCCCTGGACCGGCGCGAGACCTACTTCCGCTACGACGACACCAACCCGGAGGCCGAGAGCAACGAGTACATCGACGCCATCGCCAACAACGTGCGCTGGCTGGGCTACTCGCCCACCAAGGTTACGTACAGCAGCCAGTACTTCCAGGAGCTGTACGAGCTGGCGCTCAAGCTCATCCGCAAGGGCAAGGCCTACGTGTGCCACCAGAGCAAGGCCGAGATCGAGGCCTCGCGCGTCGTGCTGCAGCAGTTCCACGCCACGCCCGGCGCCAAGGAGGAGAGGGACGTGTCCGAGGCCGGCAGGTCCCCCTTCCGCTCCCGCTCGGTCGCCGAGAACCTGGCCGAGTTCGAGAAGATGCGTCTCGGTCTCTACGGCGAGGGCGAGGCCTGCCTGCGCATGAAGATGGATCTCGGCAGTCCCAACCCCAATATGTGGGACCACGTGGCCTACCGCATCAAGTTCGTGTCGCACCCGCACATCGGCGACAAGTGGTGCATCTACCCGACCTACGACTACACGCACTGCATCGTGGACGCGCTGGAGCACATCGACTACTCCATCTGCACGCTCGAGTTCGAGACGCGCCGCGAGTCCTACTACTGGCTGCTGCATGAGCTGGATCTGTTCAAGCCCAACGTGTACGAGTTTGCCCGTCTCTCCATGACCTACACGGTGCTCAGCAAGCGCAAGCTGCTCAAGCTCGTGACGTCCAAGACGGTGCGTGGCTGGGACGACCCGCGCATGGGCACGCTCAACGGTCTCCGTCGTCGTGGTTTCACGCCCGAGATCATCAAGCAGTTCTGCAAGGAGATCGGAGTTACCCGTGTGCAATCCACGATCCAGATCGAGCGACTCTACTCGGTGGCTCGCAGCAGCCTCGGCGGATCTTCGAAGCGTGTGATGGCCGTGCTCGACCCCGTCGAGCTGGTGATCGAGAACTTCGGCGAGGCGCCCGACAAGAGCGCGCTGTCGTTGCGGGTACCGGACTACCCGCAGGACGTGGACCGCGACGGCGGCAACGCGTACCACCAGTTGCAGCTCACACAGAAACTTTTCCTCGACCGCAGCGATGTGCGGGCGGAGGACTCGAAGGACTTCTACGGCCTGGCCCCGAACAAGCAGGTGCGTCTGAAATACGCGTTCCCGTTCACGTGCACGAAGCTGGAGACGGACGCTAGCGGACGCGTGACGAAAGTGGTGGGCCAGATGGACTGGACCAACTCGGTCAAGCCCAAGGGCGTGCTCTCGTGGGTGCCGGCCAACAGCCCGAAGGTGGAAGTGCGCGTGTACTCGCACCTGTTCACGGTGCCTGAGCTGCCGAGCGACGTGACGGACTGGGAGTCGTTCGTGGACTCGAAGAACTCGGAGCGCGTGTACGCGTCGGCGCGCGTGGACCCCGAGTCGTGCGCCAAGAACCTGGGCGGCATCGTGCAGTTCGAGCGCATCGGCTACTTCGTGCCGGACCAGGACTCGACGAAGGGCAAGAAGGTGCTCAACCAGATCGTGGCGCTGCGTGAGAGCGGCGGCGAGGCGGCCAGCGGTGCGGCGGCGGGCGCGAACGCGAGTCGCAAGGACGCGCAGATGCAGCAGCTGGCGCTCAAGATGGAGAAGATGAAGCTGTCGCCGGCCGAGATGTTCAAGACGCAGCCGGAGCTGTACTCGCAGTTCGACGCCGAGGGCCTGCCGACGCACACCGCCGCCGGCGAGGAGCTGACCAAGAACCAGCGCAAGAAGCTCAAGAAGGAGCAGGACAAGCAGAAAAAGCTGCACGACGCCTACCTCGCCAAGGACAAGGCGTAGACGCATCTCCATGTAGTAGGCAAAAGGGCAATGGCGGCAATGACAAAGGTGTAGCCATGTGAGACTCTGAGTTTTTTTAAAATATTTTTTTTGCAAAGGTCCATTCCGCCATTCTATATTCGCTCACGATGGTGGCGGCCGATGCTGATCCCCCCGCGACGCCAGTGGAGGTGGTGGAGGTGAGCAGGTCCAAGGTGGCGATGGCGCGGAACGAGCGCACGCCGCTGCTGGCCAAGCCCGAGGAGGAGGTCTACCCGCTGCCGTGGTTCCGCAGCCCCGAGTGGACCAGGCGCCCCCCGCTGCCCGCGAGGACTTCTGGACGTCGTCGACAGGGCGGCGCGAGCAAGCGAGGCGCTGCGTGTCCGTCGGCGCTGCTGTGCTGCTACAACTTGTCCGCGTCGGACGCTGGCTCCGAGTCGGACGTGGAGCTGGGCTTCCTCGTGCGGAGACCGGCGAACGCGAGCGAGGCCGACGACGAGGCCGACAGCTTCAAGCAGTGCATCCAGTTCCTGGTGGGGCTCATCGTGATCATGGCCATGGCGCTCATCCTGCTGATCATCTTCCAGCCCAAGCCCGACAGCTCACGCTGAGCGACGGCGTCGACGTCCACTGAAAGCTAGAACCCCCAAGAGAGAGGAGCAACTACGAGCGAGAGTGCGTGCGAGGCGGGGGAACGCCACCCAGAGACAAGATGTACATTAACCCTCTGCCCCGCCTTCGCTCGCGAGTCAAGTCCATGCCGCCCCAATAATAAAGCTAACGTATGTGTGTCTATCTGGAAAGCTCGCCAAGCATCGACAATGGCTCAAACGCTCCAGCTCCTGCACGCGCAGTTCCAGGGCCAGCCATCGCTCCAGCGTCATTCTCGATATCCTCCATCGTCCAACAGCACAGTATTTCCTCGGGGTTGTATTTGCTGCTGTCTGGTTCGACTGTCGCTGCATCACTTCGCACATGAAAGCAGACTCCATTTGTTGTTGCGGCTTCGTGGCTTGGGCAACGAATAGAGCGATTAGTGAAGACAAGCGATGGACCTGAGTTGATACGATGATTGAAGGCTTGCCCCCTCGATAAATTTCCTCCTTCCGGGCAAATGGGAAGTTACTTTACTGCAGCGTGATCTGCTGTGTCAGGAAATTGAACTGAACTACAGTGCAAAATGGTGGAGTCATTTGCGGCCGCGGCACCGCCATTGGTCCATTTTTATCCGGATTTACTCCCTTTTACGCAAAGCGTTGCCATTTTACGCAATGTGTTGCCAGCCTTTCAAACGGTGAACAAGCGGCCAGCAGTGACCGAGGCAAGATGGCGGCCATGCTCGTGAAGAACGCGCTGCAGCTGAGTCTGCGCGCGCGACCAGGCGCTTCGGGCGCGCGCGCCCTGTCCAGCATCTCCAGCGGCAGCTTCTCGGCGTCCTCCAGCGCGCTGCCGCTCCCGGCCGTGCTGATGATGGCCACGCCCGCGAACCACATGAGTGCGTGCGTCTCGGGTCCTGCACCTCTCGTTCGCTCTCTGACTGGCGCCTTGTGTGCTCTTCCCTCCTCCTCCTCATGACAGACGTGCTGGTGCAGAACCCGCTGGTCTTCGAGACGGGCGTCAGCCGCGTGCAGATCGACGACTTCCTGCCGCAGCTCCACCAGATCGGAGAGCTCGAGTGCCCCACCGACAGCCTCAACGGTGAGGCCCCTGCTGCTGGTTGCTGGTGTGTGTCCTGTGCAGAGAGAGAGAGAGAGAAACGCTCACGTGACTCTTTGTATTGCTGCTGCTTGCTTGCAGAGCCCCTGCAGGCCATCAAGCGCACGTACCAGCCCAGCGTGCTGCGCCGCAAGCGCAAGCACGGCTTCCGCACGCGTCGCGTGTCCATCTCGGGCCGCAAGTTGCTCAAGCGCCGCTTCAACAAGGGCCGGTGGCGTATGTCGCTGTAAGTCTCGCGATAGGATAGCAACACGCGAGGCGAACGACGGAGACCGTGGTCAACGTAGGCAGGTGTGGCTGAAGGACGATGCGTGAGCGACCCTTTTCCATCGGACGCATGCATCTCCACGCTCCGTGATTGGAGGGCGAGTCCAGACTGGGACCCTCGGTCTGCAAAAGCAAGAAGAGGCTGCAATAGACTCCAAGTGAACATTAGCTGGCAGGTAGATATGGTGTCTATTTCGTTGTTCATATCACGCTGCCGGGGCTCGAGCTTGCAGACGTCGCCATCTATTGCAGCACCTTGCCCATGTACTTCTCCAGCGCAGGCGAGAAGACCTCGTAGATGAAGGTGACAGATCGTCCGCCGTTCCAGAAGAGGTAGGAGCGGCCCCAGAAGGGCCCAGGCGCCCCGAAGGCCTTCTCTAACTCCAGCGAGTGGCCGCAGAAGACGCTCTTCATGTCGCGGTACAGCTCCGTCTTGTGCTGCAGGATGTTCTTGCCGATAGGAATCTTGGTGTCCTTGAACACGGCGCCCACGTCCTCCACGTTGATCCACGACGCTGCGTACCCCAGACGCTCGCCACGGGCGTTGCGCAAGAAAACTTGGCGCCTGCAGCGTGGCGCTGCGATGGCCTCGATCTCGGACGGTGCATTGTCCGCGCTGCCCCCCACCGGCAGCATCCCGAGTACGTCCACCTCCGTTGGGGAGCCCGTGAGCAGTCCCAGGTGGTGCGTGGGCGAGCCGTTGCCGAACAGGAAGAGCCGCCACGCCGCACTCATCTCTGCATGGCCGACCTGGTAAAAGGCATTCGCATGGAGCTCCAGAGTCAGTCACTGGCCCATCCAAGCAGCGCTGCTGCCTTCCGACAATCCTACCAGCATGGCGTCGGGCGAAGCTTGGAACGTCACCTCCAGCTTGTGCCAGCCGCCGTCTTTGCTCGCGTCTCCGTTGTCATCTGCAGCGGCGGAGGAGGAGGCGAGGGGCGAGCTGGTCTCCTTCGCTGCTGTCTTGGGGTCTGTCGCCATGGTCTCCAATCGAGCGGTGCTCCTGCCCCGAGCTCTCGTCGCCTTAATTAGGGGGTCAAAGCCGGGCGGATCGCTACATGTCATTTTGATTGGCATGGCACCGATGTTGAAGTGCTCGACTAGTGCTCCATTCGATACTCTTTCTTATCAAGGAGCTCATGGGGGACTGGCAACGTGTGTGAAAGCTGAGTCTGCAATGCCGTCATGATCGGCAGTCGGTTGTCGACTTGGAATCGGCGTCCGGTTATGCGGTCGAGTAACTCGGCATTTTACTTGTGCTGCGTGGTATCGTGTCTGAGGGGCATCCTTGACTATAATAATTTTACGCTGCTCGGTCTCAGGCTCACTAGCTGCATTTCTAAACGATAGTGTTTGAGTGCTAAACAACCAGGACGAGTCTTGCGGACAGCCGTAGCAGACCACCACGTCGACGAGAATGCTGCGCACATATCCTATAATAGTAGTGGGGTCCGGACGAGCGTTCGTCTACCAGTCCCTACTATCTCTATTGCTGCACTGCCTCGAAAGGAACACAACTTTGCTGTTGTGCCGAGCAACTCTGAGCGGACGGAATGTCGTGCCAGAGCGGCGGACGACACCCGGCAACAGCGAAGCTTTAGCTTCGAACTGCAGCCATTTGAAGTGGCGTGCGCTGAGGAAGAAATGTGCTCAAGAATGGTGCGAGGCTTGCATGATGTCTATCGTTTGCTGCAACACTTCTGTTATGCCCTCTTCCGTCGCACTGCCTTCGATACAACTCGACTTCACATTTCCAATATCACCTGCAAGCCAAGTTCCAGTCAATAGTTGTTACGGCGCGTTGACTTCTGCATCATCCCGTGCTCACCACGGCTTCGTCTCAGGATGAGCTGGTGGTGGACCATCGATGCTGTAGTTGTCTGATCCCCTCGCCCCCGGGTGAAAATCATCAGGGACGACCCAACGCGTGTCCGCGGAGAGGCAAGACTCTTGTTGGGCAATTGGCAGCTCCATCCATAACTGCAAGCGGCCTGTAGGCGAAGCGAGTTGTCGAATCACGCACACAGCGTGGTAGTGCCATGTCATGCCACTGGAATTGCCGGAAGCTGTCGAGATATCCACGGAGGTGAATTATTCAGGAATGAGTTGCTGCTTACCTCATCATCCCGCAAGTTGCGACCAGAACGCGCTTGGACTCGCCGCAAAGACGTATTGACCGCTGCGGCTCAGTGTGAACTTGACGCGTGCAAGTCCCCGCTTCGTCGGCATGGACTCGTGGCCAAAAAGCTATCGTCAGATAGCCAGCCACCGCAGGAGACCTTGCACCTTCGTCCTGGGCTGCACCAGGGGCTCGAGATCCGCAGATCATACTCACGAGCCAAGCGCCAGTGCTGCTTAACGGCACGTTAGCTACTGCAACCATCCCGCTTGGCCGATGCTGAGAGTTCCTTGAGTATGATCCGCGGCAAAGAATGCAGCTGAAGTCGTCTCAGACTCGGCCGACGGTGTAGGCAAATGATGATCGCATGTAGCCATTCCGACTAAGTGCGAGCCGATTTGGTAAAATTTCGGCACCGTCTGAAAATCGAGCCGCGCTCTGGCTGATATCCCTTTGTATCCAGTGCCTGATACATTAGCCATGCCAACCCATTCGCAATGCTAGCACCAGCCCAAGCAAGCACTTGGCAATGCCAATGCCTGGCGCGCGCAGCGCACTCGGTCACCGAGTCGTTGCCATGATCGCATAGAGCGCCGTTGTACATTGGTTACTACCAGAGCAAGAACGTCGTTTCGCGTACAGTGCTGGCCCACATTTCCGCAGTGGGCGGACCGTATGCAACCTCAACGAATTATCGGGTTAGGAAGTCCAAACTTACAGCATTGACGGTGTAACCGCAGTATACGTTCTGGAAGGGGTATGCAAATAAATGACCCCTACCCCGTCCATAGCCCGCATACAATTCGCAAGTGCATTCCCTCTTCCGTTTCTTCGCGAGAGTAGGCCCAGTCGCCAACCTTCAGTGCAAAAGGCGAAGAGAACGAACGAGCTGCTTCAGACGCGTAACGAACGACCCGCCAGCAGTTAGTTCGGCAGCAGCAGCAGACATGAGCACCTCGGGACGCCCCAGCGGCGTGGGCCGCGGCTCCTTCTCGGCCGGACGCAGCTCCGAGGTCGAGCGCATCATCGCCGCCGCCGACGTGGACACGACCTTCGCCGGCAAGAAGGCGCGCTACCGCGGCCGCCGCTCGGTGCGTTAGCAGTCAGTCGTCACGAGGCCGTCCCCAAGAGTGTTGGTCCCTAACCTTTTTTTTTTCCTTCCCTGTGGTATTCCCCCATCTGCAGACGTGGCCCGGAGCGCTGGCGCTGCTCCTGCTGGCCGTGGTGTCCGTCGCGGGCCTGACGTACTACGGCATCAAGGTGCACAACGACGTGAACGAGACGGAGGCCAACAGCGAGGCCGCCAGCGAGGCCACGTTCAAGGACGGCACGCAGATCGACGACGGCAGCCCCACGGACCCGGCCTCGGACCTGGCGACCACCAACCCCAAGACGTACACGGACAGGAGCTGCGAGCAGCCCAACTACGTGAGCAAGAAGGGCCGCATCTACGCGCAGCTGGCGGACGGCACGTCCACGCAGATCGACATCAAGGGCGTCAACTGGAAGGGCATGGAGGACAGCAAGGGCGTGCCCAAGGGCCTCTGGGACAACACGGTGGACGGCGACTCGCTCTACCGCTACGGCTACTTCCTCCGCTACAACAAGTTCAACGTCGTGCGCTTCCCGCTGTCCATCGACGCCGTCATGCGCAACACGGACGTCGACACGAACCTCATCAACTCGAACTCGAACCGCGCGCTCGGAACGGCCTCGCGCTACAACACGCTGCTGGGTCTCATGGTGCAGGGCCTGGGCCAGTTCAACATCGGCGTGGTGCTGGACTTCCACGTGCTGTCCTCGTCGGACGACGACAGCTCGGGCCTGTGGTACGGCTCGTCGATCAAGCTGGCTGACATCAAGACGGCCATCACGAACCTGGCCGAGGCCATGTGCGACTCGACGCACTTTAACATCATCGGTATTGACCTGAAGGACGGTCTGAGCACGGACGCGACTTGGGGCGACGGGTCGGACACGGACTGGTCGGTGGCGGCCACGGAGCTGGGCAACCACATGCTGACCAAGTGCCCCAAGTGGCTGGCTTTCGTGCAAGGGGTGCAGGGCGAGAGCCACAAGGACGCGTACGGCGACCGGTCGATCAAGAACACTTTCCTGCCTGGCTCGGACCTCTCGGGTGTCAGCACGAATCCCATCACTCTGGACACGGACAACAAGGTTGTGTACGCGCCCAAGTACTACTCGAGCTCGTACCTGCCACGACTCTTCTTTTTCGAGGACGGTACCACGAGCGGCGACCTGCTGGAAGACTACGTCGAGTACGCTGACGCTGACCTGCTGGCTAATGTGAAGCTGAACATGAACTACTCGTTCGGTGCGGCATTCGACACGGGCATGGCTGTGGTGCTGTCGTCGTTCGGTGGTCTTGTGGGCGACCTGGATGCGACGGACAAGCAGACGAGCACGCGTATCATCAAGGACGTTATCGCTCAGATGGCAGGCTCAACGGAGCCGTACCTTGCAGGTGGTTTCTGGTGGACGCTGAACCCCGACACACCGTGGCCGTACCCGGCCCCCGATGACTCGAACTCCACGGAACAGGGTCTTGTGGACGATACGTGGCGCGTTGCGAGTATGGATGTGCTGGATGTGCTGGCCTCCATGAACAAGACCATGAGCAGCGTAAAGTTCATCCCGTGCTCTACTTAGTCGATGAGTTATCTGAGGCCCAGCGAGGGATACGCTCTGCCAATTGCTTTGGCGCTTTCATTACTACTTCATTTACGGTTGTTTTTTTCTCTCTCTTTTCTAGCTAGGAGGAGGACGGTAAGATATTAGTACACACTTCTCCTTTCTCCTTCTTGACAGCGTCGGGTGCATTGATTGTGAGCTCTGCCGTTGCCGCCTGGTCATGTATTACCTGTGTGCTAGGCTGTCTACCGGATGCGGTGTTCCGCTGTACTCTACTTGCGCATCTTCTGCGCGCGGCCGCCGCGCTTGATGCCAACGGTAGCGGGCGGAAGGAACGACGACGTGATGCTGCCAAAGCCGCCAGTGGTTACTGTGGGCGCCGTGAAGCCTCCGGTCGCAGGAGCTGCTGCCGTTAATCCCGTCGTGAGGGGAGTAACCGTGATGCTAGTACTTGTGGCAGGAGGCGCCATCGAATTGGCCGTGGTGCTTGTGAGGTTAAATGACACTGTCTTGGCTGGAGCAGACGCAGCCGTCGAGCCAAAGCCGAATCCGCTAGTAGGAGCCGTAGCCGTCGCTGCGGGCACTGCCGTACCGAATCCAAAGCCTGAGGTAGCAGCAGCAGGAGCCGCAGCCGCAGGTTGCGGGGTCACGATCGTAGGTGCGACGCTGGTGCGGAAACGAATCTTGTCGATCGCCTGGCGTTTGTCCGCCTCGCTGCTCTTCTTGCGCTTGTCGAACGGGTTCTGGAAGGCGGCCGGGTTCTTCTCACCGTGCCGAGCGAGGTCCTCCTGCATCTTAGCCAGGAACAGTTGCCGCATCTCCTCCGCCTTCTCGTGCACTTCGGCAACGCGAGCAGCGGCCTGCATGAGCGCAGCATTCTGCGCAAGCAAGATCTGCTGCAGTTGGGCCGGTGCGGGGGCTCCAGTCGCAGATCCATTGGCAGCGCCACCCCGGCCATCGTAAAGCGGTTTGAACTGGGCCTCCACATCTTCGATCTGTGCCTTAATCGCCGCCATCTTCTGCTCGTAGTGGTCCAGCAGCTCCCAGTAGTATGGCGACGGCATCTCCACGCGCCGCATGACGTGGTACACGTTGGGCGTGCCGCCGTTGCTGCTGTCCAGACTGCGGCGGCTGAGCGTGGCGGCGTCCACCTGATGCAGCAACTGCCGCACGTCCTGGCGCACGTGCTGCACAGCGGCAGCCTGGCGGTCCTGCCGGTTGCGCCTTGCCAGCACGTCCTGCTCCAGCCGAGCCATGTTCTCGCGCAGCATCTCCATCTGGCGGGGCGACACCGTCTTGAGGAAGGCGTCCGACTGGTCCTGCGTCTTGAGGAAGGCGTGGAACTGCGTCATGTTCTTCTTCACGTCGTCCGGCAGCGCCTCGAACGCCGTCTCCAACGTGATCGGAGGGCCACTAACCAACACACACGACAACACTCCGTCAGTGGGCCGTCATCCTCTCCAACGTAGCTGCAGCATTTCACCACGTACACTGGCTGAGCCGCAGCGACTGCTGGTTGTGCAGCGTTGGCGCCGAAGCCGAAGCCCCCGAAGCCCGTCCCTGGCTGCTGCGGTGCCGTCGTCCCGAAGCCTCCGAAGCCCGTCGAGGCGGCGGTTCCAGCGGCGCCGAAGGGACTGGGGGCGGCCGCCGCGCCGCCGCCAAAGCCGAAGCCTGTAGAGGGGGCGCTGGCAGGTTTCGCGCCGAAGCCGAAGCCGATCGAGGCCGCGGGCGCCGCCGCCGTGTTGCCCCCGAAGCTGAAGGCGCTGGGGGCGGCGGTCGGGGCAGCAGACGTCGCGCCGAAGCCGAAGCCTGCGGAGACAGAGAACGTTGGTGTGGGGTGGGTACACGGGAGCAGGGACGGGCTGCGGCGTACCGGAGGAAGCGGCGGGTGCTGCCGCGGTCGCGCCGAACGAGAAGGCCATGGCGATGTGAATGGAGGGGCTTTTGGTGATAAGTGTTTGCTCTGCGCAGGGATATCGGCCAATCGCAGCACGTGAAAAGAGCTCTCGACCAATTGCAGTGCAGGAATATTATCTCGCTAAGTACGATCTAAACCTTTGCGCAGTGTTGCGCTATTACGTTGATTCCTCCTGTACCAAGCTCAAAGGCGAGGTGCTGCTCTTCCACCCGCAGACTCGTGTTCATTACGTGGACGTACATGTAGCTGCCGGTCGGGACGCAAGCTTTGCCATCCAAGTGGGCCCAGAGTATATATTGCTGCTACAAGCGGCTCAACTACGCGACCGTGAAAATTGGATGTACTGTATCGAAGACGCGCTGCTCTGCCGGGATTCGTATCACCCGCAAGGAATGACTAGCGGGCCAGGGCCCTATTTCGACCTACGCGAGAGCGTGGCACAACGGCGATTGCTGAGTGCCGAGGCCATGGCGCTTGACGGCAGCTCTTTTCGTGACAACCTGGGTGGAATCAGCCACGCGCACGGGGGTGCGGTCAGTGGTGAACTAAGTGACGAGGAGGACGTTGACGACCAGAGCGAGTCCTCGTCGTCGTACGGACAGCGAAGAAGTGGCCATCGAGGCGGCAGTGACAGCAATGGCAGCGATGTGCTGCGGCTATGGGCCTCGTTGCATGCCAAGCCAGGCGGTGTACTGAGTGCTGTAAGCTCCGCATCTCCTACGCTGCGCTCGCTGTTGCGTGCATGCGATCAGTTTCTCGCGAGTCTTACCATGCGGCAACACATAGCCAGCTTCCTGGTCATGTTCCGCCAAAAGTATGAAAACCCTGCTGCTACTTCGGTGTCGGCAATAGGTGCGTCGGCTTGGACACGATTATCTGAGCCGTGGGCGCCAGTCGGAGTCGGCGGCAATGACTCCGATAGCGACCAAGAACTCCGGGAGGGCTCTCTGGGTGCAACGCCACAAGAGCTCCAACATGTCACCGCCCTGCAGGATGCACGCAGTCTTCTGGCGTTAAAGAATTATCGGTTCTTCTTAGAAAGGTCGCTGGAGCTTATCATGGAGCAGTTGTCTGCAGTCGCAAACCCAAGTACACCTCGCCAGCTTGGGGATTCAGCACTCAATGGGAAACGGGCTCCGACTGACGACGAGATGGCGCTAGCGCGTCGTGCAGCTCTGTACAAACTGGAGCGCCGGACATTCATTCCGTTGCAAGAGATCATCTACCAGCTACTGGGGGCTGGAATTGGGCCTGGACGCCAGAGGCAAGAGGAAGAGGAGCGTTTTGACCGACTTCGAGCGCTGATAGCTATCCAGCCTCAAAGCTTTCTCGAAATTCAACCATCGCACCAATCCCCGTCTGAGTGGAAGTCGGCCATCGGTCTGCTCAACTCCATGGACAACTACTCGTTACCATCGGAGAAAGCCGCTGTGCTGGTGGAGGTGGCTCGTTGTATTTACGAGACCCACGCAAGGGAGCATGGCTTTGAGATGGACAGCGCTGGCAGCTCAACGCAGCGAAAGCAACCGACGCCAATGGCAGCCGACGACTTTCTGCCCATTTTCATATTCGTCCTGGCGCGCTGTCGACTGCGGAGCGTGATTGTGGCTCGACATTTGATCAGCGAGACAATGATCACTGCATTGATGATTGGCGAGACAGGGTATTATGCCACGATGCTGGAGGCAGCGATCGGATACATTGCGGCCTCCGACTGTGCTGCCAAAGCAGACGGATTGGCCAACCGAAACAGTGGCAGTGGCAGTGGCAGCATGGCTGTCAGCAGCTTCTAAGCGTGGGGCACCAGACGACTTCATCCATGAAATCGTTCGAAATATTTGGTGTGGAGGATAATGCCACCAGGTACCGTCACTGGCCTTGCAGCAATTTGCGAGCTGTCCGCTGCTGCGGATGGTTGTTGTGGAAACGTGGCGTACAATAAAGTGGTTGCCCTGCTTCAAAACGCGGGGGTTGTGCCAAACTGCTCGGAGAAAGTGCTGTCGACGTGACGTAGGTACAGCACGGTATGTGGTCAATGGAGAGCAGCCGAGCGCGAGTGTCCAGCATTCGCCCACTTCAGCTCTGGAGATTGGGTTCGAGCCGTGCGAACTGCGAACCAGCTGAAGTGTACTCCGCGACTGCTTGGGTGTGTTCAAGGAGTACTGCGTCAGTGTGATTGCCCAATGCGATGCTAGATGTTCATGCGAGCTGACAAAACGCAAATGACGGGTAAAGTTACTCCGCGAGGTGGACTCGATTGCTTGCGAAGGCAAATAAGGAGTGAGTGTTGTCTACGGCGCAGCTACAGTGCCCCACTCAGCAAAGAGTTCCCTAACGGTACCGAGCTTGACCGAATCAATGAAAATGTATCACTCTTGCGCGGCACTGACACGACCTTGCAGCTACACACTAAGTTTTGCTTTAACAGAGGGGTGTACTGTAAGTTGGAGCGTCCAACTCTGTTTAACGCGCCAACTCAACTTCGCATTACCGATGGAGGTAGCCACGCGCCACATGCCGCTCCCTCTCTCTTTGTGCTGCAGCTTGCTCGTCGGTCCTGTACACTGCTTGCTTTCTAGCCTGCCTGTCCTGCATGTGTCGGCAATGGTCAATCTACCACTAGAGTTTACGTGGCTCTTCAACCTGGGCGAGCCGACCAAGACTTGGTGCAACACGTCAAAATATTCGGGTACAGCTTCAGAATGCTTGCTCACGATCGACGAATGGCTCGACTAATGGTCCCTGCTCACAAACAAGGCGCGACCGGGCCGGAGTCGATCCCAGCTTGAGCCACAGGCAACACGTAATCTCTGCACTTGCTCAAGGACCAATGCTGCGAGCGCCGCAGCAGCAACATGTGCACTGGATGCTCTTGCAGGCTACGTTTCTCCAATCCGTAGCGCTGCGCTTTCGGCGGGCAAGAAACAGGCCTGGAGTGTTTTTCGGTGGGCGTTCGCGTCCGAGGATCAGAAGTCCTATATTCGGTGGGTGGGCCGCGGCGCAAAAGCTTTTGTCCCCACGACGTGGCACGAGCGGCAGGCTGCAGCCCGAAGTGAGCAGGCCGAGGGTATCCCGGCCGCCAGCCCAGCCCAGGGCACAAAGCGCATCGCATTCATCGCTCGCATCGCCTTGCTTTCTATGTGGCGGCCGGCGTCAACACGGCGAATCCGCTGGGTGTCCACAAGCGCAGGATAAACACGCGCTCGCGCTCTTTTGACGTTTCGGTCCGACTCTGATCCCCGTTTGGCCTCAATGTGACGACCGTCACATGGCTACATGCGGCCGCACAAGGCAGCGGTCAACGGAGCCGTGCAAGCGGACGGCAAAGGCGACTCGGTGCCGCGCTGGCTGGGCGATCACGCTAGGCCCGCCTGTCGGCGAGTGCGCAATCATCAGCTCCGCCCTGGGCGGCTGGCGCGCCCCATTCAAGTCGCGGCGCAGATGGCTCGCGCAGCGTGACCCGCCCCCTTCCCCGCGAAGCACACGCCTATCTGGCGTTTGAAATTGGCCCTGAGGGTAAACGCGGTTGCACATTCCGGACCCGACGCTTGTTGCAGTGCCACGTCCACAGACCCGATGCCATCCCAGAAAAGGACCACCCAGCAGACAGGCGGCTTTCGAAACTTTTTTGGCGCTGTAAACGACGAGGCGCATATTCCAGGATACGATGTCCCACCGCGCCACGTTCGCAGGACCCGACTGGTCCCCCTGCCCCGACCGGCGCGGCAACGGCACCGCGTGCCAGATACACGCGCCCGCGTCGCCTCCGTCAATATGGCGCGCTTACAGCGGGCCGACGAGCGCTCGAGCCTGTTGCCTCGGTTTCCTTTGTCCCGCTCCAAGGCCGGTCACTGGTGCTGCTGCGAGGCGTATGGCTGATTATGAAGCGCGCCGGCGGGTGCGAGAGTATTCCGTCTGCCCGGCCCAGCTGGCCCAGCGTAGAGCATCAATTTGATGCCATCAAAGTTTGATTCCAGCAGCGCCGACCGGCTATTATAGACACATCAACTGCTCGCTGACGGCGGGTCGACCCGTTGTCGGGACCCTGGACTCCTAAAAGCGTCAAGCCTGGAGCCCTTGACGCTCTTGACGCTCTTGACTGGCATGGAGCTCAGCTGTTCGCTTGCTCTGACTGCGCCGAGTGAGCTTTAGTTTGAGGCGTGCCAAGCGAGTCTTTCTTTGCTCGAGCTTGGAGCGCCGAGGCGCAGAGCCAATGCAAGCGGCCGCCTTCTCTCCAAGCTGGGCCCGTGTGTACGACAACTTCAAGGTGCAAGCCAAGCTGCGTGGAGGCACGACGAGTACTTCGCTAACAGGGCGCCAGCTGGGAGAAGGAGTCGTGCTGCTACGTACGGAAACGTAGGACTTGGACCCATAGCTCGTTCTCTCTGCAGCGCTGCCAAGGTAAAGCAGTGTTACATGCGGTGGCGCACACCAAGACACAGGATGCTTGACGAGCGCTTGCCGTGTTGGTGAGCCGACCGGCTGTCTGCTCGTCTGCAGTCTGGGATGGCCGTAATACCCGAGGCTCAAATTTCGAGGCATGCTGCAGTTTACGGTCACCATGGGGGCCTGCTGGCAGTAACTTGCCGATACTCAATCTGTACACTGCGATAATTTTGTGGGGCCGCCAGAAGGCGAAGCTATACTTATACGANCGGCATATGCACAATACGCAGTCAGCATCGCTGGAGCTGGAGCCTCGCTTGGCAGGCTTTCTCGAGACAAGCCGGTCACGCTGTCGTCATAGGGAGTAAGAGCTTTTTTAGAGCAGTATCACATGCCTCGCAGCGATAGCCCTGGAGTGTTGAGGCCGTGGGCTCCGAATTGCTGAGACCATGGTGAGCATCTTCTCAGGACTCGCCAGAAGATCGCAGCAACTCGGTGGATTCCTGCAAGTTGAGGGGCGTCGTGTTGTTGCCGTTGCCGTCGCGTTGCTCGAAGGAAAGAGTTGGACGGATACCACCGCGACATGCTATTATTCTACACGAGCCGAACACGGCGGCGTTGGTGTTCCTGGTGCTGATTGACTTGCATTTGCCTGGCTGGTGCTTGGATCTGCGTTGCCGCATTGAAGCAGATTGCACCATCAAGCGCGCTCTAGTCGCGCCCCGGACGTCTCGTTCGCGGCGCGGCGCTCGCCCGACACGGCGTTGAGGCGAATCGAGGCGATCGGCGTATTGCTGCGCTAATCCTTTGATGTGTCCTCCGGATACCGTTACGAGGGACGAGAGCCAGGGGTACATGTATGCGCTGATTGTTTTTGCAGCGGCGTGTCTAGGGTCCATCAGCGACGGCCGTATGTAGGTCTCGCGGCGCGGAGCCTGACCTTGACCGGGCCCCGCACTCGCCTCAACTCACTTTTCGATTTGGAGCGCGCCTGTCGAAACCCCGCCTGCCAACGAACGCCCCAGCACCAACATGTCCGCCAGCACCGCCGTCCGCCCCAACATGACGAGCCAGCCGCGCTTCCGCGACTCGCAGCAGGACCGGCCGTTCGCGTGCCCCATGCCGCTGTGCGGCGGCCGCTTCCACCGCAAGTTCACGCTGCACGAGCACATGAAGACGCACACGGGCGAGCAGCCGCACCAGTGCCCCATCCAGTCCTGCGGCAAGCGCTTCAGCACGTCCGGCAACCTGGCGCGACACAAGCGCCTGCACTCGCTGCACAAGATGGAGTGCCCCGTGCCCGGCTGCACGCGCATCTTCACCAGCAAGGACATGCTGGCCAAGCACCAGAAGGTGCACAACGGCAACTCCATCCACACCTGCGTCGTCGTCGGATGCGGCAAAACCTTCAGCACGGCCGGCAACCTCACGCGGCATATGAAGACGCAGCACCGCTCGGTGCCGCTCCCAGCCAACTCCCGCAGCTCGCGGCAGCAGCAGCACCGCCAGCACATGCAGTTTCAGCGGCGACAGCAGCAGCAGCATCACGCTGTCAAGGTGGTGTCCCCCGTCATGACGATGCAGTCGCCGTGCGACGAGTTCCCCGTCCTGGACTTCGACATGGTGACGCTCCTGCCTCCCGTCGAGGAGCAGCTTCAGCAGTTCTCGTTCCTGAACCCGCCGACGGACCCGGAAGCCCTCTCGGACGAGGACTTGAAAGACCTGCTCGAGTGTTTGTTCTGAGTGGATCCGGGGCCATCGGGCAGCGCTAGCTTTGTAGCATGTATGAATATGTAGAGTCGGTAGCTGGCAGAGCGTTTATTTAAGGCCAATGCACGTAGCAAAACGCAATCCCCCGGACGCGCTGACAATGCTAAAGCAGACCCCCACGCGCGGTCAAACCATCGCCTGGCCCAGTGTCGCATCGAACTCTTTGTCGAGATTCTCGTGCGAGTCTCGTTAACTCGACAGTGGGAGCCACGAGCGAGCGGTACCGAGCACCATCAGGCGCGTGTGGTTGCCGTGAGAGGCCGAGTGGGTGGCTGGAAGGCCTTGCCCACGCGAGGCAGAGCCGGAGCCTCAGTTCGAGGCACTCGTGGACCAAAGCTATTGTTGAGACCATGCACGACTAGTGAAGTCGAGCCGTTAATTCTAATTGGCGGATCACTTTGAAATAGAAAATGGACTTGTTTTTGCGCGGATATTCAGTTGACGTGTAGCCATCTTGGTCTCTTTGCCCGACGCTGCCATGCTCTAATCAGTCTAACTTGGACGACGCGCGGCCGCCGACGCGGGCCATGGCGAAGCCCGACGAGAGCGCAGCAAGCAGCGACTTCACGCTCTGGCGTAGCTTGTTCCGCAGCGCCGTAAACTGCAGCGCCTCCGATTGGCCGCGGTCTTCCTCCTTCTTCTCCTTCGTCTTCCCCTTCTCCTCCTCGTCGCCCTTTGGGGTATCGTCACTCAGTGCTTGCTGCTCGAAGTGCTGCTGCTGACGAGCGGCCTCTGCTGCAGCAAATGTTGGGTACTCGAATGATCGAGCGAAGCCGCCGTAGATCTGCTGCAGACTGCGCTGCAGCTCCTTCTGCATCGCGGGCCTCAAGACTGGGAGCACATTCTCCAAGCAGTCCAGTACAAACACAACGTCCTGGAGCTATAGACGCACAAATAACACGACGTTAGAACGTCACACTTGCTCACACGCAGCAAAAAATGGCAGCGTTCTCGCTTACCTTCTTCATCGCTTCGAGGAACGACTTGCACTGCTGCGGAAACAGCGACTCCGACATAAACACCTCCCAAATGTTTGCCGGGGCTACTAGACCCACTGGAGTGCGGGCCTGCACTTCATGCTGGTGGAATGCGAGCGCGAGAAGAAGTTCTTCAGCCACGAGCTGCTCTCGCAATGTCGGAAGCAGCCCAACAAACTTGGGGACACGAGTGATGTACGCGGCAAAACCAGCATGCCATAGCGCACACTCGCCGAGGAGGCGAATAAGAGCTGGGAACCAGCGTTTCTCCAGATACTGGGCTTGCGGCTCCATATCGGTGTCAATAGCCGGTGCTGGTGGCAGAAGCATGAGCAGAGTTCGCAGCATGCCACTCTCATGAAGCTTCTCCGTGGTTGTGCGTGCGTTGGGCGATGCAAAGAGCATGAAGTGCAGCAGCTGCACAAACACCACAGCTAGCTCATCATCTCCACCGTCGTCGCCGCCATCATCAGCCACACCAGCCTCCAGGGAATCATTTTTACACTCTGGTGTCGAAATCTTCGTCTGATGCGTAGTAGCGCTCGGTACCGATACGAGCTGGTAGATTTCATTCGTGGTGAGCGGCAGTAATTCCTGAATGGTCAACGCCAAGCCTTGTTGTGCACGCTGGGCCGCGCCCTGATGGAACTCTCGCGAGATTGCCAGCTCAGCTAGCACGCGATAAACTAGATGTTGCGGTTGCTGAACGCGGCGTCCTGAATGCTTCGCAGCAGTGGTAACTGTTTGATGCCTCTGGAGGAATTCTATCAGCTCTTTCAGCCGCCATAACGAATTGCGACTGGTGCCAGGAAAACGCAGGACACGGTCTCGCAGTACGTACAGATATCTGCTCCACTCGCCACGCGGGCCATACAGTGCGATCGGCGCAGAATTGAGCTTGACTTCTTCCGTGTTTTGTAGCGCATTCGTGTCCTCAGATGGTCGATCTACCAGCAGTCGCATGATAGCAACAAGCTCGTCATCCAGGTGCCACTGCTCCCACTTCTCCATGGATACAGTCTCGAAAGACGACGAGTACGTGTGAGAGGCCAGATACCGCAGCTTTCCAGCTCTCGAAGCCGTCGAGACAGCTGACGTCCGACGGTTCCACATAGGAATACAGTGTTCGCGAGGCTCCGGTAAGTGCCCCTCATACACCTCACTTAGGTCGTCTGGGTCCTCCTGGGCTGCAAACTTCTCTACAAACTCGTCTCCCCCTTGCTCCTCCTTGTCCTGCTCTAGGCCAACCACTGAAGCATTAGTGTTGTTTCCTGTCTGCTCCTGCTGTGACTCCTTCACTGCCAATGAAGATAGCAGCGCCTCCACTCGTGCGTCTTCCGGCGACTCCAAACACGTGCGAAAGACCAGCAGCAGTAAGGACGCTGCCAGTAACCCACTGCCCTCCGAGCTCCGTGACCTCTGTGCCCCTGCGGACCCAGAGGACGGGCCCTGGTCGTTCAGGAACGCCACGCCCTCTAGCAATGCGGCCGTGACGGGGACTTCGGCTGCCACGTGCCCAGTCGATTTCTCAGCCGACACGCGTCTATAGAGCTCCGCCAGCGCCTCAATCGACGCCTCTTGGGCCTGCGGGAAGTCGAACTGCAGTTGCATGTACGCATCTCGCGCTAGTCGGTCGTTGTCGCCACTTGGAGTCGAGAAGGTCCCGGACAGGAAGAGCCCCGTGTACTCCTGGGGCGATTTCTCCCCTTCTGCGGCGCTGTCGGGGCTGGAACCGCCGTCAGCAGCGTCAGCAGACGACGGCAGGGGCGAGGAGAGCAACGAGGCGCCGCCGGACAGCGTCGTGTTCTTCTCCTGCAGCGCCGCCACGAGCTGCTGGACGAAGAGCTCCCGGTCCGCGTCCATGCTGGTCACTTTTGATTGGCCAACCCGTGGCCTCTATCAAGATGGCTACATTTTTCGCCTCGACAGCAAGACCGAGGGCAGTCGAAGGACTTCAAACGCGTGGATCGCCAACTCAAGCGAGGTCCGGGTTCCAACTGCATATGCCA
>LGTU01000904.1:0-16127 GCA_001314425.1 Phytophthora pluvialis | reverse complement strand
GCTATCCGTGAGAAGTGTGAGGCCGAGGGGTTGACGTACTCCTACCATAAGTGGGGAAGCTTCTGGAGTTACTTCAATCGCCAGTGGATCCGCCGGTACAGCCCTGACTTGAACGTGGACGGCATGATCAAGCAAGTTGTTGCTCGAACCAATAACCCTCTCGAACGTTTTAACCGAGAGCTGAATGGGACGTTTGGTACCCACCCAAGTCTCCCTGTGTTCGTGACCGGCATCGAAGCCCTCGCTCATCGGCACGTACAAGTTCTTCAAGATATTCCTACCAACCGTGCCAAGTCACCCCACCGTCGCGAGAAGTACACACTGCCCAAGAAGGTAACTCTTCCTAATAGCAAGTAGGTTGGTGGTAGTTGCAGAGGGTAGATGCAGTGGTTGTGACACGTTGTCAGCGCACACTACCTCGCCATTCAATCTAACCCGCCCAAATGCGCATCATTATATCTACTAGCTGAATTGTGTGCACTTGGAGGGACAGGATGTCAAACGGAGAATTAATCAAAGAAGATATGTCTCGTCATGATCCATTACTGTACGCTTTTGGGCAGGTCTTGCACATCGGTCACGAAATCGGCCTGTTCAAATCCGATACCTGTTCAAAATAAGAACTGATGAAAAGGCAACCACGAGTATCACGTCTTCCAGGACAGGTTGCGAGCTGCACTGCCCCACAAGCCGTCCATGGTCTTCATCAACTACTTCCCGGCCAAGAGTGCCAAGCTGCTGCCTCACTGGTGGGCCTCGACGAAGCGCTTGGTTGTTCACCAGCGAGAATCGCTCTCACATGTCCTGCAGTCCGTGCAGACGTGCTTGTACTCCAGGCGCGTCCTGTGCTTTCGTCCAGCGTGGTGTCGGAGTTCCTGGACTTCGTCGACGGCCAAGTGTTTGGCGACAAACTCGTTCTCGCGCGAGCTTTGGCACGGGTCGCAGCAGCCGCGTCCAGATCAAGAAGTCAGAGTCCACGTCGATTTTTGATACCGTCGTGCGAGGGATGATCGTTGCCCTGCACTGTGCGGACTCTACAGGCCTGAACGCAACGTGTACATGACCGTCGGATGCCCGACGTGCGGAGCTCGAGGCGACGAGACGTAGAATCTTGTGCCGCAATAGACACCCGGAGTTTCGGCTCAACTTCATTCCTGGCGCTCCAAACACCCTTATCGTTTCTCGAGCAGCAAGCGGACACACGTAACACGGAGACTTCTGGAAGTGGTAGCTCGAGTACATTGCGAACATGTCGTGCTGTATAGTAGAAAATGACCCCCACGGCCTCCAGTTCGCTAGTTTCTTCAGCAGACTCTGCAACCCTCCTGGGCTTTGTGTGTTTCTTCGAGTTTGTGTCTTGCTCTCCGCGTGCTTCAACCTCACAACGGAAGTTCTGCAAACGATTCACCATTTTCACCGAAATGGTGCATTGCCTCGTTTGAGACGGCGGCAAGAGAATTCGGTGGAGTTGCCCGTCAACAACAGCCTGTACATGCACACCTGTCTTTCAAGGCAGGATGGTCTCGGTGCAGTAAAACATTTCGTCAAGATGACAAATGTTGACGAGCACCGTATGCAGTGTAACGCATTGCACATGTTCTGCTGCAGACGTACTGCACTGTAGATGGAACAAGCAAATGGTACCTACAGCGTTAGTGGAGTTCGTTCAACGAACTTCGTTGGCGGTCGCCGATGCGTTGTATGCACTGGTATTCCTGTGTATTGTGGCACTTGCTCAACACGACAATGACAACACCCTTCGCTCGTTCACCAAAACGCACTTAGTCGGATTCAACTTCAACTTCAGACTTGCATGTACACTCAGCGCATTGCGAGTCTCGACTACAGCTTCGCCCCGTCTCAAGCAGCCCACCGACTCGTGCGTCCCACGACTACTACAGCTCAAAGTCGTTTTCTCGTACAAAATAATAATTCTGGTGTACTCCGAAATACCTTCACTTTCGACGTATCCCTAACCTGGTAGACTGATCTCCAACGCCACGTTCGGGCATTCGGCTTCTTCGTTGGTTTGTTGGTTGCTCGATCTGCTACCAATTCACACAGTCCAATTGTTCACCGAGCTCTGCGATATGTCTTCGCGTCGTTCCTTCCTGGGTGCTTCCTGCTCGAGGCCTCCGAGGCGGCGCTGGAATCGTCACTACTTCCATCGCCTCCAAATGTCCGGGCGCTTTCATACATCCCGACGGCGCTTGCCCAGTGCCGCTCCAACAGTCGCTGCTGCTGCGCGTCTTTCATGGCCTGGACGAAGATCGACGTCGTCACTTCATCCTCGTTCATCAGCGTAATAAGACGTAGCGCTGTCAACGGACAGTCATCGCAGAATTCCAGACACTCGGCCACAATCTCTCGAGCAGCCAGGTACTTTGGATAGCGAGAAACGCCTGTGCACAGAGCTGGGATAGCCATGGACGTCACACCCAAGCCGTTGGCCATATTGAGAGCGCTTCGAACAGCTCGACGAAGCTCCAACTGGTGGCGTTGGGTTGGCCATCGGTGGTGACGGACATCAGGGCCAACTGTGTAGATGATGAACCTGCTTAAAAGCTTGCCTGCCGTTGTCCACATGGCCGACCCCACCGGAACTTCTCCGTGGTAATAGACCCACTCCGTGCTCTGGTGCTGGATCTCCAGCCCCCCTTTGCGCACAATGGTCGCCGCCAAACCGGAATTATGGTGCAACAAGCTGTTCGTGTCGCTCACAATGGCAGCAGTGCTCCAGTCCGTCGGATCTCCGCGCATCACAAGGAGCTTCGGCTTGGCTGCTGCCTTTGCTCGCAGCTCGTGAGTGCGCGCGCCCGAGCTTAGTTTCGTGGAAAGCTCATCGCGAACGTGACCCCCACGCTTCATCATCACACTCGCTGCTAATCTCGAAACAGGTGAAGGCGTTCGCACCTCGCTGACACATTGGGGGCTGCCCGCCTTCCCCAGCCACGACCCCCACGGCTTAAGCCCCGTTCCAACACTAACTGTTGGATTCTCACTCTGCACGTTTGATCCGATCCGACGCTTCTTCCATTGGCCTTGTGTCTCCCAGCTGCCGATTTCCCGCTGGCGCTTGCCCGAAGGCTGCAGCAAGGAGGCCCCGTCGGTAGCTTTGAAGATGTTTCGCTGCTGTGCGTCAGCGGCCGACAACTTGTGCGCAGGCACCGCCACCGCCGCTACTGCTGCTGCGGTGCTGCTCGCCACGTCTTCCTCGTCGTCGGACGCGAAGTTGAACTCGTCGTCTGCGCTGCGTGCGCCTTCGTCCAGATCCATGCGCAGCCGCTTGAACGTGAACTTGAACCGCGCCATGTCTTCCCCGCTCCCGTTCGCAACTGGAGGAAAAACTACGCCACTCATGTTGGCCTAGTCGCTTCCCACCACATTGAAGTGCCACGACCAACGGCAACAAGCCACCGCACCTTCGCAGCTATAGCCTCGTTCCGTCTTCACGTACAAGTGAACATTCCCACAATTTCGCACACTTGATAGAAAACCCAAAAAGACATTTTGCTTCCATTGCTATCGTCGACGATGACAAACCTATTTGGCTATAATACTAGGTTTACATGGTGAGCTCCATGATGGCGTTGACAATGTCGTTGTCGTTGGAGCGGAGCGCGGCCACGGCCTTGCTCTTGCTCACGCCAGCCTGGCTCATGACCAGCTGGATGTCCTTGGCGTCGATGCCCGAGTCGTCCACGTCCTCGTCGTCCTCCTCAACGGCGGCCTCGACGGCGGGGGCGGGGGCGGCGGCGGCGTCGGCGGCCGAGGCCTCCGCGGCGGGGGCCTTGAACTGCTGGGCAGCCATCGACTGGGCCTGGGCGTTCAGGTCCTCGATCTTGGCCTCGCCGAAGATGACGTAGGTCTCGCTGACCGTGCTCTTGAACACGTCCGGCTTGGAGATGACGAACAGCACGTTCTTGTTCTTCTTGATGGTCACGCGGATGATACCGCCCACGGGCTTCATGCCGAGCTTCTGCATGGCCTTGCGCGACTTCTTCTCCGAGCGGTTGTGCTTGCCCTTCTCGGCGTCGGCGGCGTCCGGGGCCTCCTCGAGCGCCGGGATCTCGTCATCCGAGTCCACGTCCTCGTGGTGGTGGTCGTGGTCGTGGTCGTGGTCGTGCTCATGGTCGTGGTCGTGCGCGTGGTCGTGCTCCGGGTGGGCCATGGTGCTCGAAGTGAAGAGGGAACGAACGGGGGGTTGGCTGACTCTTTGGGGATTGACACAAGCGCTGCTTCGGTCAGCGGATACCCAGCAGCTCGTCAGGGCCAGTCAAATACAGGACCTCTATTTGGAGGATAGAACGGTGAAGCAGCATATCGGTGGAGGCAAGGTACAACAGCGATTGTAGGGTAAATGGAACTGCCACATGGGATATTTGGATGGGGCCTTCTATTGGGGTGAAATGGTCACTGTGAAGAGGGAGTGTAGTGACAAGTGTCTCCCTGAGTAGGTGTTTTTCTAAGGGTTCTGCTGTTATTAGTCCGCTGGGAAATGCATGCACACTCGCGCAGCATGGAGGCCGCCTCTAGATCTGTTGTAAGAGCTTGAAATCCGTCAACAGCCGCCCTGCTCGCGTCCGAGTCCCGGCCTGCCTCCCTGGCTGCTCTACACGTCTCTACTCGGCCGCTTAGGCGTCGACGGGGACGATGTCCGTGACGCGCAGCACGGTGACCTCGCGACGGAAGCCGTTCCAGCGGCGGTAATTCTTTCGGCGCTTCTTCTTGAACACGTCGATCTTGGCGTCTAGCGTCTGCTCCTCCACGCGCGCGCGCACCTTGGCGCCCTCCACCAGCGGCCGCCCCACAATCGTCTGGTTCACATTGCCCAGCAGCAGAACCTGTGACAAAGCAGCAAACACCAATGCGTCAGCTCTTCTCGTCCATCTCTCGGGCGGCAGACGTCGCCCGACGCTCGCAACGCCTGCAATGGATGCGTCGCACCTCATCAATGTCCATGATCTCGCCGACCTTGGCCTCCTTGATCTTCTCGGTGATCACGACGTCCCCCTGCGCCACCTTGTACTGGGTGCCGGCCAGCTTGACCACGGCGAAGTAGTCCTCGGGCTTGATGGCGTCGGCCGTCACGGGGTGGTCCACCACCGAGAACTTGGGCTGCGCATCGGGGCCCGGGACGGACGCGAAGGCGCGCGTCGACAGAGGCGCCGATCGCCGGGCGCACGCGCGCAGACTGCGGGCCAAAGCTAGTGACGCCATCGCTCTCCTGCTAGTGGCAAATGGCTCTGAATGGGAGGCCCCATCGTGTGGACTAGAGTCTGGGTGCGCGGGGATTGGCTGAGACATCAGCCAGAAAGCATCCATTGGCAGAAAAGGCGTTTCGGCCAGTTTGGTGTGGCGGAACACCACCTTTTGTTAGCTAAGGCGACGGCTCGTGGCTTCCCCCCACATACAAAACGCAAGGCTTGAGCCTCGACGTGGGTCCATTCCGCACTCGTGGGTCGATTCTCCATAGAAACAGTGCGGAAGCGCGCGCAACGACACACGTTAGGACGCCGGCTTCCAGCCCAAGACTATGAAGACGGACAAGGCCAGCAGCCGTAGCAGCAGCAAGAAGAAGAAGACCGACGAGACCTTCGACGAGGTGGACAAGCGGATACAGATCCCCGTGGCCACGCGCATGAAGATGCAGATGAACCTCAAGATGAACGCCAGTGCTACCGGTAGCGGCGGTACGAATACCGGTACCTCCCCCAGCGACCTCCTGCGCACTGGCATCGACCAGTACCGCTCTCTGCAGCACCTCAACACACCCGCGAGCACTCGGCGGCCCCGCGGCTCGGCCGAGCGGGCCGCCGAGCGCGGGCTCTCCCTCATGGAGCGGAGGCAGTTCGGGGCCGCCGTCCCGCACTTCACCGAGGCTCTGGAGACGCTCGCGGCCTCCTCCTCCTCCTCCTCGGACCTGAGCACAACGAGCAGCTCCGTCAAGCTCTTCCACCAGCGCGGCCTGTGCTACCTGGCCTCCAAGAAGTACAAAGCGGCCATTGAGGACCTCTCGCGGGTCATGCAGATGACCCCCAAGAGCTCGGAGCTCTATGCCAAGCGGGGTAGGGCGTACGCGGCTCTCGGGGAGTACCACGCCGCCATGCTCGACTACAACGAGGCCATCAGCCTTGCCGCAACGCAAGGACTGCTGAATGACCGCGGCGGCATGGAAAGAGGGAGTGATGGTTTCTCTTCCAGCGCCAGCTTGGTGCAGCTCCGCGGGTTGTACCTGGCCCGAGCGAAGGTTTACAAGGCCATGAACAACATCGCCAAAGCTCTGGAGGACCTGAGTCAGGCGGAGAACTCGGCGGGGGGCCATCGAGACCTGGAGCTGTTTTACGAGCGCGCGCAGCTCTATCTGCAGTGCCACCAGGAGTCGCTGGCGCTGCGGGACTTTGACAGGTTTATCGAGCTGCAGGAGGAGGCGGAGGAGAGCCGACACTTTGACGCGTCGGGGGGCGTAGGAGGCCTTGCGGGCTTCGTCGCGCCGCAGGAGATGGAGGCGGAGCCGAAGGCTAGGATGCTGGATGTGTTGCTGGAGAGAGCCAAGGTGTTGCAAAGGATGGCGCTGGAGGAGGACGCACGCGAACGGAAAGATGCAGAGCTAGCAGCAGTGGAACAGGGCCAGCCGACGCAGAATTCTAGGAGAACCCCGAAGACAGGGAAGAGCGGGTTGAAAGTGGTATACACTTCGGTGCCTCCGAAGCCGGAGCCGTATCGAGGGATTGAGTCTCGACGACTTGAGAAACGAGCGTTGCAGGATTATTCAAGAGCGCTGGAGTTGGAGCCAACAAACGTCGAGACGCTTCGGTTGCGTGGAGAATCGCATATGCATCTTGCACGGTATGATGACGCGCTGCTGGATTTCGCGAGAGGGCTCGAGGTGGATCCGCAGGACTTTGAGGTGCGTATGGCTCGCGCGAAGTTGTTTCGACAACGTGGGGATCTCAAAGGTGCGGTGGGGGAAGTTACTACTGTCCTGCGTGTCAACGGATTTTTCATTAACGGGCTGAAGCTGCGAGCACAACTCTATGAGGAGTTGGGAGCTGTCAAAGAAGCGGAAGAGGACTATTCTTCTATTATTCACGCGCATTTCGACAAGCCTGGAGTTGACGATGCTGCTTCTTCCGGCAAGGTTACGATGGAACTCGCTTCTGGTGGAACATTAAATATTGACAGCCATGGAAAAGGAAAAGCTGGGGGAAGCGGCAAGATTACGAGCGAAGTGGCGGCGCAAGCTTTGCTTTGTCGTGCACGATTACGGTTGGCTAATGAACAGTTCGATGCAGCAGAGGAAGATTACCAGGCGATCCTAAAATCGTTTGCCAACAACATGGAAGCGCAGTTGGAGTTGCAGGAGACTTGTGAGCGCAAGGTTGCTTACGAAGAGAGGAAACAGCGCGAAGCTTTGGCCTGGCTCGAGCAAAATGCTGACGAGACTGATGGTGCTGGAGTTTTGAACGCTAACGGGAGTGCGACGTCAAGCAAGAACAAGAAGAAGAAAAAGAAGAAAAAGAAAAAATGCAACAGCAGCAGTGCCAACGCCAATGCCAGTGCGAATGATAAACCTCCCGCCGGTTATGTGTTGCTTGAAGATGAAGAGGAGTTGTTCCAGCAGCAAGAGAGGGAAGAGAAACAGCGAATACAGCAGCAGCGGGAACAGGAACTGAAGCAGAAAAAGGCACAGTCCCGGGGCGAAAAGAAAGAGGCGAAGGACAAAAAAAAGGAAAGTCCTTCTGCTCCAGTGGTTGCTAAGGACGTGGCCGAACCTGAACAGGAGAGCAAGAGTGCTGAGGCTGAAATGGTGGTGAATACTGCCGAGACCGTTGAGCAGTCCGATACTGAATCAAAAGCAGCGAAAATGTTGGAGAAAAACATGTCGGGCGATGAAATCGACGAAGAGTCTTCCTCGACTGAGGCTGAGCAGAGTAAATACAGTGTTCAAAAGGTGCCTAAGCAGCAAGAAGAGAAGACAACTGCCGCTGTTACCACCCCAGCTCCGGTAGTTGTGGCAAACGTCATGACTCGAGATGAAGCGTGGGAGAGTATGTGGGATGAGGAGGCTGATGAGCCGTTGGAAACTGGAGCAGTTAGGATACAAATCCGAGCGCAGTCTGGTGATGTCGAAGAGGACGATATAGTGAACAAGGTTTCTCTAGCCGAGGACGAGGAAACCTCTCGAGTTAAGGACGAGGACATGTCGTCTAGCCCTGTAGACCCGGCTCCTACTAACGGTGACGACGAAGGTAACGATGAGGCTTCAGGCAGCAGCGATGACGGGAAGGATAGTCAGGGCAAGGCAAAGGCGGTGCTTATGGATGAGAAATACCTGAAGAAGCGGGAAAAGCAATTGAAGAAGCTGCGTGTAAGTCTTCAGCATGCATCTGATGAGCGTGACAAGATTGCAATCGACGATGCATTGGCCCGCGCTGAGCGCAAGCAAATGAGCGACGCTCTGCTGGATGATATTCAGCGTGCTCGCGATGTGCTGGCTGACATGGCAGCGGAAGCTCAAAGACAACGGGAAGCTCCGCCTCCTTCAGAATCTGCTTCGAGTTCAAAGTCGAGCACTGAGCACGGGCGAATGCATCTGCACACGGTGTCACCTGCGACATCCCCGTCGAATGCCAGTCCTGGTAGTTCCAAGCCACCGTCACTCGTGATTCGGCCAATTGCGTACGGCCAGGCATTACAAGCTGCAGAGCAGCATCAGCAGCAACTGAGGGCGCATCAGAAGTTGCTCGAGGAGAAGGACGCTGAGATTGCAAAGCTCAAGGTGCTATTAGCGCAAAAGGAGCAAGTTCCTGCCTCCACACCCCAAGAAGACGCACGGAATCTTGAGGTCCGTGCTCGTGCAAAGACAGCAGCTCTTGCACGCCGAGTATCACGCTTGCGAACTCAGTTTCCTGTGCAGGGTGCAGCCGCGCGTCAGGCAGAAACACTAGTTGAGTGGATGGGTCCTAGCGATGCTGCAGACCGCGTTCGTCAACAGGTTCTCTCCTTCGTGCAGCGGGTGATAACTGCTCATTTCCCTCTTGCAGCAGCACCGCTGTTCTTCGCAACCGGTTCCTACCCCATGAAGACGTATCTGCCGGGTTCAGATCTGGACATTTGCTTGCTGGTGCCACAAGAACTGGAATCGTCGTGGTACTACATCGTCACGCAAGCGTTATGCGCCGCTGGAGGCAGTGGCGGAGCAGGGTCTGTGCTGGATCTTGGAAATCCGGGAGGTGCTGTTGATGGAAGCGGAGGCAGTTCACCATCTGGCCCTGGTGCTGCTGTTGGAAGTGGCGGTGGGCCACTGCTATTGACGAATACGGTGCGTAACGTGACCTTCATCAACGCCGACGTTCGAGTAGTCAAGTGTACAGTTGACAACATCCCTGTGGATTTCACGGCGAACCGTGTCGGGGCGTTAGGGGCCGTGCGACTGCTAGATACTATGGCGGTTCATGTGGGACGACAGCACTTGTTCAAGAAGAGCCTCATCCTCGTCAAGGCCTGGTGCACGCATGAGTCCAGTCCTTTCATGCAGACAGCGTCGGCGGAAGCTGGCGGATTGGGCCCAGCAGTTGTTCCCGGTAGCACTCCGTCAAGCGTGATGGGTGCGAGCCACGGTGCTCTCTCCACCTACGCGGTCAATACGATCGTTATGGCGCTTTTCAACCAGCACGGGGACGCGCTAACCCACCCGCTGCAGGCGCTGTATCTGTTCCTGGATCGGTTGGCTGAGTTTCCTTGGCACGAGTCGGCTTTGACGCTTCATGGAGCAGTTCCGCTGAGCCGTCTGGCGACCACCCCACTGAACGGGACCACTCCGTCTAAGTCGAAGCTCAAAGCTACAAAGTTGGACGCCGGTGATGTTGACGCTATTCGTGACACGTTGGCCGATCAGTTCGGCGCGTTTGACGCGGCTTTGAAGGGTAACAAAGGGGCCCCCACCGGCTTGTTCCCTATCCGAGCTTGCAACGTTGTGGACCCGCTTGATGACAAGAACAACTTGGCGCGCAGTGTGTCGGCCGAAGGCTTTCCTGTCATGAAGCGCGCCTTCCGGCTCGCAAGAGACCAGCTGGCAGCGATGCTGGCGCCTCGGTCCTCGCCCAAGGATGACGACGCCGAGCTGTTGAGCAAGGAGACGGGCAACGAGGTGGGTATGGCATTCTTCGCGCGGTGCTGGCAGCTATACGGTCGTGGCGACGGATGGCGCCCAGACTTGTTGATTCACCCCAGGCAGATTTGGCACGGGAAGGCAGCTTCAACGCCCAGCTCGGGGTCATTGACGAAGAGTAAGGCGTCGCCTCGGCCTCAGGTCGCTTCAGCTTCTCCGGGGGTGGGGAATAGCGAAGAGGACGAAGATCGCCGTTGGGGATCGTTGCTGCCATCACTGGATGCCCGTGCTGTGAACGCGCTGCTGCTCCAGCACCGGCAACTACAGCAGCGAGCAGCGGCGGCAGCAGCAGCAGCTTACCACCATGGCACGATGATCACGTACCAGCAGCCATACTACGGGCCTCCCGAGCAACAGCATGGACCCCCCATGGGTTCTCCTGGTGGCCCAGGCTCACCACCAGCAGGCTCAGTTGTCCTGGCCAATGGAGCTGCGCCTGGGCCTACACCCGCAGAGCAAGTGGCGTATTATCAGCCGACGCTCCGTCGTCCGTACGGGAGCCCGGGGTGTGGGAGCAGTCAACGGAGCAAGTCGCCGCCGCCAATGAGAAGTGCAGGCCCGCAGAACGGGAAGACGACGCCCCTGGAAGGAGGTCGGAGACTCGACTCGACGTCGCCGCAGCGCACGTAGGTAACATACAATAGATAGACGATAGGTACCAGTAGGGCAGATGCCGGTTGAGCGAGTGCTTCGCCCCTATTTATTCCAACTTAGAGCCTGGCTTTCTTCCACTTTGATGGTCCTGGGGTGGCGTTGGCCTCTGCCTTGGCCTTGCTGGCCTTGCTCTGCTGTTTGCTCTGACGCTTCTTCGCCTTGACGGCATCGCGCCGCTTGCGCTTGTAGTCCAGTGTGAGCTTCTTCCGCCGCTCCGGCCAGTCTGCGACCTCTTCGCCGCCGACGAATGTCCGACCGAACGTCAGGAAGTCCTCCAGACTCTTCTTGACACGCTTCCTGGTCAGCGCGGCCTTTGCCTTCTCGTCGGCCTCATCGTCATCCCCAGCTTCACTGTCCGTGGCCATCGCTTCGTCGTCCTGGTGGAACCCTTGCGAGAAGGCCCAGTCTCCTGCACTTGGTGCAGCTCCGTCCTGCTCGTCTTCAAGCAGTTGCTCGCCCATAGCAGCCAGCGGCTTGTCCTCGCCAACCGGGAAGGAGAACAGCGAGCTGAGCTGGAACGGGGCGTCCGAGCTGGTCTCGGGAGCACTGGCGCCAAAGCCAAACACACCATCGAGAGCAGCTTCGCCTTCCTCACCGTCTTCCGAGTTCTTACGCACGCGAGAGAAGAGGTTGCTCAGGTCGCCCGTGGTGGAGAAGAATCGGTCACCGCCCGTCGGGATCTCCTTCTCCTCCCGCTTGACCGGCACCGCGACCTCTTCATCCTTCTGTGCTCCAGACGAAGCAGTCGTCATCGGGATCTCGAACTCGCGGCACGCGTGAGCGTCGCGCGGGTCGTAGCGCTTCAGCTCTCCCATCCAAGCGGCCTCCTTCAGCGGGTCCCTCGGCGCACGCTGTTCCTGCATCCTCCGCTGCAAGCGCGTCACGTCCACATCAGGGAAAAGCTTGGACACCACACGCAACGCCACCTCCTCCTCTTCGCGCATCTCACGCGCGTGGCGAGCAGCTTCCTCGAGGTTTGACTCCTCCAAGAAGTTCTGGAGCCCAGCGATAGCCTCTCCGTCGGCCTCCTTGGCCTCCTCCTCGTCGACGTCGTTGCCACCGTACTCGTTGGCCTCCTCTTCCAAGAAACGCGCATCGAGTCGGAAACGCGAGTCGCCTCCGAATCGCTTCTGCATCTCGAACAGCTTCTTACCCTTCTCACCAACGAACTCGGGTCGCAGCGCAAACGCCGCCTGAGCTTCGGCGTCTTCGCCGTCCGCGAAGTCAAACGTCTTGTGCGCTCCAAGTTCGCCCTCCTCCGCATCCGCTTCGTCGTCACTCGAGTCCATCCAGTTCGAAACGACACCAGCACCTTCCTCCTCCTCCTGGTCCTCCGGCTCCTGTTCGTTGCCGCTGTCATCAAACGTGATCTTCTTGTTGCCCACAGCCCCGCCAATGGCCGGGATCACCACCTTCGCTTCCTTCTTCCGCTGCTGCTTGGCCTCCAGCGCCGCAAGACGCCGAGCATTCACCTCTTCCTTCGTCAACGGCTCCTTCTCCTGCTCGCTCTCGTCCATCTCGTTCGCCGCCTCCTCCTCCATCTGCCTCACGAAAGCCTCCACGTCGTCCTCTCCAAGAAGAACGTCCTCCTCGCCAGCAATAGCTTCCGCGTCACTCTCTTCGCCGGCCTCGCTATCCTGCTCCTCCTGTCCTTCGTCGGACTCCTCCGTGTCCGTCTCCTCCTCCTTCACCTGCTGCTGCTGCACCACCTCGTCCACCTCTGGGAACCTCGTCGTCTTCCTGCCCTTAAACTCGACCGCCAGCTTCAATGGCTGGAGCTCCTCCGGCGGTGTATTGATTTGCTGCTGCTGCTCTCGGTGCGCGTCCTGGCCCTGCTTCCTCTCCCTGTCGACGTCTTCCCACTCCTGCTGCAGCCTCAGCTCGAAATGGGGCTTCGCCACTTGCACCTTCAGCATGGAGCCGCACCACTTGGTGCGGTGGAAGGTCTTCTGCAGCTTCTCGCTCTGCGTGTCGGCGTCCGCACCCTGCAGCGTCAGGTACGCGAAGCCGCGGGAACTTCCGGGCGGCGGCTTGAACTCCCCCATGGGCTTGGGCTTGGGCATCTCCACGTCCGCCAGCTGGCAGTCCGCCCCATCGCTCACGAAGCGGCCGAAGCGTTCACGCAGCTCCTGGTTCTTGGCGTCCGCGGGCAACCCGCCCACGTACACGCGCACAGAGGGCGATGGCATCGCTTGAGACTTGTGCTCGCTATTGACTGGCGCGGAATTTTGGTGTACGATTGGTGTACACAAGACACAATTTTGTGCCTTTTTGGTCCTGACCAATCGGTACGCCGCATTTTGTGACTTCAACATGGTCACATCGCCTTTTCTCGCAATAGCGCATACCATGAACGGGGATGTTGTCAAATCATATCGTAAATTGGTATGCATGCTTGTGTAGATATCAATAGAAGACTGACAAAGTGTAGCTCTACATGGCCTAGCAGGAGAGATGAAATGCTGCCGCTGCTGCAAACCACCCGACAATAAGCTTATTATAGTCACTTTTATGGTTTAATTTGTGTTTTCATAAACCGTACACGATCAGAGGAGCGTGACGCCGCTCGCACAGCGACCATGAGCGAGCGTCAGGCAGAGTTGGAGTCCGTCAAGCGCAATATCATCATGCTTGATGAGTCTCAGGCTGCCAGAACAGAGACTCGCCCCTCAGACCAGTACGCAGCGCGCCGGGGTGGTACTCAATGCTATGTTTTTCATGCAGGTTCTATTAGGAGGGGGTCAGAATTCGCTTTTTCGTGTTGATTTTCCGACCGTGGGTGAACCATTTCCGAAATGACCAACCATTTCCCAAATGGTAAACCATCCGCAACGGTAAGTTTCCCCTCAGTCTTGAATATTCTCCCGCAGCGCGCACATGGAAGGCCAATGCAACCCAGACATCTTACTCGCGCCCCCGCGTAGCAGGTACGGACGTTGATGTAACTCTCTGCGCCTACTTCTTGGCTGCCCACACGGCTAAGCGCACGTTGATCTATCTTTCTAGTGAACGATGAGCACCGTAACCGAGGAAACCGAGGAGACCAAGGTCCATCTGACGCGTGAGGACTACCTGATTCTCGTCTGCTGGGTGGAGAATCCTGTCAACTTCGCTATGATTCACGGCTGCGAGAAGAAGGCGGCTGTAGGCGCAAATACTACGAAGCCTGACGCTTTCAAGAAGCCGGCGGAGCACCTTCACGTGATGTCCAAGACCCCAGGGCAGAAATTGCTGTCTGCGGACAGTGTGAAGCGCCGTTGGAGCACGTACAAGAGCAAATTCACGCGAACGCTCAACGCCAAGCGTTCCGAGACGGGACTTACAAATAAGGAAATTAAAGCTGGGCTCTCAATTGCTATTCGATATCGGTTGCCCTCAATCAGCACCAACACCTCTGCGAGATCATCCACCGGTGTATTCATCCACAGTTCTTCTTCCATGCCGAAAAGAGAGTCCAGCGACAGCTCTCCGTCCACGTCAAACAGACTATCGAGCAAGAGAAAGTGCTTCGTAGTCCTTTTCGTCAAGGACCGCGGCCGCTATGCCCCTGATAAGGTCTGCAATGACTACCAGCGGGGGGGGGAGATGCGAGGCATAGCTGTGGCACTCAAGTGAAGAAGATGCGGGGTTGAAGTTGCAGAGTGATTGTCAATGCGAAATGATAGTCAGCTGATATCTGACCGGGGTGATATTTGGCAAAGCGTCTGGTCATTTTGTCGGCGTCAAAGTGGTGATTTTTTCGTATCATTTCTTAATTCTGACCCCCCTATTGCCAACCGAAAGCAGCGACGTGAATTTGCTGTGCATATGATGAGGGCTATGACCACGACGAGGGAATGATGGTTGATGACGACATGGCCCATTTCACGCAAAGCCGCAGTGAGTCGTACAAGTTACTCCGTGTGGATCACCGAACGCTGCAGACTTGCTGCCGCAACAATCAATCGTGGGATTACAAGCACTTATCAACAAGAGCTAAGAAATGGTGCACGTCCAGGTAGTATCAAATGCAATGGTGAATATCATGCCGCATATAAGAAAAATAATATATTTCCATGCGAACGTTGTGCTGCTGCAACATACAAAATTCTCACTATCGATGGCAGAGAGAACTCGCGCGCGAAGAGGCTGCAAGAACCCACCATTTTATAGCCTTGATACGTCTTAGACGCCCCTGAGCGCTGCTGGTGGCCCCTGGCTGGCTGGTGAGTGTCTGGGCGGCCGTTGTGGAGGTGAGGGACAGGTGGGGTACAGGTGGGGGACACGTCTTAGACGCCCCTGAGCGCTGCTGGTGGCCCCTGGCTGGCTGGCGAGTGTCTGGGTGGTCGTTGTGGAGGTGCTGTTTGTTGGCGATTGGCTGCAACAATTTCCAGTTGCAGGGGTACCAGCCTATGTACAGATGCCTTCTTGTACGGATCGGCAATTTCGTAACGAACATGGAGAATATTTTTTTTGCTCGCGTGGTATACAGGCCTACCAACAAGTTACTAATGTGGTAATAATGCTGACTGAGAATATGCGGTATCGTGAAGATCCGGGATGGCGGGACATTCTGAACCGGTGGCGTACGGGGGATTATGTAAATGCGGATATCGACAAAGTGAACGACATTATCTACGATTCGAGCTGGAGCATTCGGAATACGGAAATTTCGTCGTTCTGCCCAATTATCGTGACGTCGAACACTCTGCGTTGTCAGTTTAACGCCCTGTCATTACGGGCATACTGTCAGACACATGACACTACGCTACACAGATTCTCAGCGAAGCTTTCGCGTCAGAAGAAGCCACTAGACCAGACTCGCAAAAATAACCTCCTCACAATTCGTGACGATAAGACGGGGAACACGCCAGTAGTTCTCGAGCTTGCATTCGGAACACCTGTTCAATGTACCAAGAATGCATCGAGGGCGTTGAAACTTGCTAACGGAAGTATCGGTTTTGTGGCTGGATTTTTGGCTAATGCAACGGATGCCATCACTTCGATAAGAAAGCCGAACTATGAAGAAGTTTCGCATTCAGAACCACCTGAAGTGGTCTTTGTGAAGTTGCGAGGCTATGAGAACGTTAATTTTTTGCCGTGTCTTCCCGTTGGCATTGTACCTGTTCGATTAAGGCTTGAAAAGAGCGTTGATGTGAAACTTCTAAATCGGAGTTTTTGCCTAGATATTGAGCAAGTTCCGCTAACATCAGCTTTTTCACTTATAACAGAAAAGTGTCAAGGTATGACACTTGAAAAAATGGTTATGGCTCCATTGCGTCATGATACAAGAACCTCTCCCCAGCGTTCTTCCTTCTAT
>LGTU01000903.1:0-20968 GCA_001314425.1 Phytophthora pluvialis | reverse complement strand
TAGTCTCAGACAGGGCAGTTCAGAATATACTTCGTGGTGATCAAGCGATATCCTTTTCTCTCTCCCTAGCCGAGTTCTAACAGATTAAGAGTCTTGAGACAATCATGCCGAAGAGCACAACGAAGACGAAGCAAACCGGAGGGAAGAAACCAGCTTCAATGGCGAAGAAGGGCCCAAGCCTTGTGGTGACGCTGGAAGAACCGCCGCAGACGTCTGTAATTACCCCGGGAAGTGCAGCATCTACCACGGTTAATTTACCCCCTGAAACTGTCGCAGTGGCTGACGGAAATGAAGAGTCTCAACCTCTTGGCCAGTCACCTGCAGCTCAGAAGGCGACGGGACTGCCATCGTCACGACAATCTCCGACAGGGCAACGACCAACAGTCACTGGGTAACAGACGACAGTGCTGCCCGTGCAGCCAGCTCAGTCAGCACAGCAAGTCGGTGTTGTACAGCTGCGTCTTCCTACACAACAACCACTCGTGCAACAAGATGTACCTGACGGAGATACCAGCGGTGGACTACGTGACACTGCACGTATTGCTGTAGGTGACGGCCCTGGCGATGATGACCCGCCGAGCAATGATGAAAACTCAGACGAAGATGCTGGGCGAAATGGCGGTGATGGTCGACCACGCGGAACGTGGCCGCCGACGCCTACCAGGAACGCCGACGAGACACTGGAGCGACTTCCACCTTCGGGTCTCAGTGAAAAACATCACAATCAACGAGTTCAGCGGGATAAGACAAGTAGTCTTGATACTGGAGCTCAACGCTGGTGGAACAAGTTCTCGCGACAAGTGCATGCTGCTGAAATCTATGCTGGATCCCGACCGTGGCCAAATGACATCAAGGTTACTATCCTGGGCGACTATCTGACAGGGATGGCAGAGGACTGGTACGATGACATGGGACCACCAACGTCGCAACATGGCTTTCGATAACGTTGGCACAGCGCCCACCAAGCACTTCAGGACGGCTTTAACAGACTTGCAGATTACGACGGAAATTTGCGCTGCGCGGAAGTTTGCTCCGGAGACCTATCAGGAGTTTGCGAACAGACTGCTGGGAATGGCTGATTCGCTGAAAGGTGGAAGACAAGCCGAACATAATGGACGTCTCGCCTTGCAAACGTTTTGTGCTCGCGCGTATCTGGGAAAACAAGAGGCTCTTGAGATCAAGATCGACTTCGAAACGCCAAACCCAATACTCGATCTTCAGCGAGCAGTCAATCGACTGACGAAGATTGCAAACTCCACTGGTGCTATCGACGAGAGTCGCAAGCGCAACATGCCACAGACGGCAGGGTCGTCAAAACGGGCACGGTTCATGATGGCACAAGCCAACGTTACTATTGAGAGGCCACCGATGAAGTTTTCCAGCCAGGTAAGGATAGTCCAGTATGATCCTGAGCGATTTGCACACCTGACGTGCGCGATCTGCAAAGAGAAAGGACGCGATGGCCATGGCCACAATGCCAAGTTTCACAAGCGACATCCCGATCTCGTCGAGGGTCCTGGGCGATCGCTTGCTGCAAGTGGAAATGAGGGGACGACTAACATTGACGCCAGAGACCGGCAGATCGGTGGGGTTCACTGGTGGGTCGTATCACCTCACCGGCGGCATGACGGCACTGGACAACGTGAGGTCGACGCCTCTCGAAGTGCTAACGGCGAACGGCTCAACTGTGTGCGCAACCAACGCTGGTTCGATGACGTTAGTCGCCACAGCTCCAAGAAGATGATTTGGAAAGGAAGACTACCATCAAGCTGCGTGACGTGTATTTTGTTCCTGAATTGCCGATGACACTTATCTCGGCCAGTAAGCTGGATGCTGCTGGATATTCGATCACGATTCGCAATGGGAAGTGCACAGTACGAGAACGAACTACAAACAGGGTCGTATTTGTACCCCCTGAGTCGGATGGCGTCTACCTGCTATCAAATGGGCGCGGACGCAGGACAACCCGGTGCTGCATCAGTGTGGCAGGCGGAGACACATTGATGAATTGGCATCGCCGCCTGGGACACACAAGCACGAAAACGATCAAACGAATGGCACGTGTTGGAGCAACCAGTGGTCTTGTGCTTACAGATGCAACTGTCTCGCAATGTGAAGCCTGTCTGCGTGGTAAAATGACTCGCTCCCGTATCAAAAGATTCAGCTCGACGGCAGGCCAGAAGGGTGACTTGGTCTACCACTCTGACCTATGTGAACCGTTTCGCCAATCGATCCATGGCAAGCGCTACATGATGCTGGTGTCCTGGTGAAGTTACTTGTGGTGCTATTTTCTTAGGCACAAGAGCGAGGCTGCAGCAAAAATGGACGAATTTCTCCGACGTGTATCGCGTCAACATGGCCTGAGCTCCAAAGAACTGACAATTGTCCGCACCGACGGCGGTGGAGAGTTCACTAGCCAAGACTTTCGCGCATTGTGCCTAAAGCGTGGGCTTCGTTTACAGACCACTCACGCTGACTCTCGTTTGAAAATGGAATTGCTGATCGTGCCAACCGGACTGTATGCGATATGGCGACAACAATGCTGATTGAGTCAGGGATGCTTCACTCGGTGTGACAGTACGCGGATCGGCACGCTGTGTATGGGCGCAACCGTGTACTACACAAGAAATCAGATATGTGTACCCCTTTTGAGCGCGTAAACCTGTGGTAAAGGACATTCGAGCATGTGGAAAAGCTGTAATGGTGCATGATCCTGCGAAAGAACGGACAAAGCGGCTCCGATTTATACCTCGCGGCGTAGTAGGTACATTCATCGGATACGAGGGGAATCCTTGCGTACAGCCGAAATCCAACAACTGGAGTGTAGGCGACTCGCGACTGCAAATTCCTGGACAGACCGTTCACATGCGTCTCCGAGTCCTTCGATCAAGACGACGAAATGATGGCAACTGAATCCAAAGGAAGCGGTGGTGAAGAGGATGTTCAAGTGCCAGACCGCAATGCTGCAAAATCATCGGTAGCAGATGACTTAGAAGACTACCTGTCTCCTGAAGCAGTCGCTGAGGTGAACGGTGATTCGAACTATACATCTCGACGACGATCAGAGCGACTAACTGCTCGCAGGATAGGTATGGCTGGACGAGAGACTGGTGAAATCTTAGTTGAGCTGAGGAACATGACGGAAGCGAAACGCTTTAAACAATGGCCGTTCTGGAAGGAGGCTGTGGATCGAGAGTTCGCTGCGCTGGAAGCAAACGAGACCGGAATTCTGGTTGACTTACCTGCAGGAGAAGTGGCACTGGGAAACACTGTCCAATTCAGGATCAAACTTGACGCCAACACTTCGGTCATCTACAAAGCTCGGGTATGTGCACGTGGAGACTTGCATAAACGTTTTTTCGAGGTCTTGGAAGTATATGCACCAGTAGCAACGCTGACTTCGATTCGTCTGGTATTTGCGCTAGCTTCAAAAATGGGCTTGTATTTGCGCCACGCTGACCTCCCGAGTGCTTTCGCCAAAACAACATTGCAAACGACCGTGTACCTGAAACAAGTCAAAGGATTTCAGAAGCCAGGCCGAGAGCACAAAGTGTGGAGGCTAAACAAAGCACTGTATGGCCATTGCCAAGCTGGTGCAGCGTGGCACGCAGAGATCGATGCGCTTCTTCGATCGATCAGCTTGATACCCAGTTCAGCGGACCGGTCTCTCTACTACATGAACAGCGATGAAGGAATTCTCATTCTTCTACTATATGTCGACGATATTCTCGTTGCTTACAAGAGCCAAGCTGACGTGGACCGGATCTTTAAGTTGCTCACTGAACGCTACGATGTGAAAGACCTGGGCAAACCGAAGAAATTGCTCGGGATGAGTGTGACTGAAGGGAACGATGGATCAATTTTGCTGGATCAAGTTGCACAAGTTGATGAAATTTTGCATCGGTTCGGCATGGCAGAGTGCACGCCATCAATTCAACCAATTGCAGCCAACACCCGCTTTGAAAAGAGTGTCATTCCCGTCCCGCAGGATGAGCACAACACAATGGCAGCGACACCGTATCGCCAGCTAGTCGGTGCATTGCTCTACCTCAGCAGGATGACCCGGCCAGACATTGCATTTGCTGCAAACCAAGCAGCTCAAGTTTGTGCGGACCCCAGGCCAAAGCACTGGATTAAGCTTATCAAAGTTCTCCAGTATGTGCAAGACCACCGGAACTGCGGGATAAAGTTCAAGGCCACAAGTGACGAACTCCAGGCATTTTCGGATGCGGATTGGGCAAATGACTCCACTGACCGAAGGAGTGTTTCTGAAGTGGTAATCATGACATTTGGATGTCCAATTCACTGGTGCAGTTGCAAGCAGAAACTTGTAGCACAGCCGCAGAATATGTTGCTGCTGATTTGGCCGTCGAGGAGGCACTTTGGGTAGTGTCCATTCTGCAACAGTTTCTGGGGAAAGCGAACGCGCCACAGCCAACAATGCACATTGACAATCGCCCAGCGATAGAGCGCATCAAAAATGCGAAATCGTCCGGAGCACAAAAGACCATTGACATCAAGTATCACTACCTGCGAGACGCATGGAAGGACAGGCAAGTAGCCATCGAGCACTGCCCCACGTCCAAAATGCCCGCAGATACTTACCAAAGCTCTAATCAGACCACAGTTCCTGCGACTAAGAGATCAACTAGGCATGACCATGATCAAGGGACATCAAGGAGATATGGCCGCAGAAGTCGCCATGGACGACACCACTTCTCAAGCTCAGACTTGAAGGGGACGTGTTAGGCCGAGTCAAAGACTACATGGCTTAGACCATAGTAAAGTCAGGCTCTCGAGTGACAACGTGACCATCTTCCAGAGATAAACCCATAAGAGTGGTCTCCCTCCAAAAGACCCAGTAGAGCAGGAGCTGGAAGCGTAGTCTCAGACAGGGCAGTTCAGAATATACTTCGTGGTGATCAAGCGATATCCTTCTCTTTCTCCCTAGCCGAGTTCTAACAGAATGGCAGCAGCATGTGCGGGATCAATCCACCGTCAACGCTAATGACGTAGCTCATTCCGTCCTACACTTCCAGCTACATGAGCAAGAACGCTTCTAAGGAGAAAATCTAACTGAAATTGCAGTTATTCATTGCACGCGATCGAGAAGTCCAGGCCGATAAGCGCCCGTCATCGCTCGCATGGATGTGTCCGTTGCACGTGAGTTTCATCTTTGCAACGTTGCACAACACAGCATAGAACAGGATGTCGTAGTTTGCCTAACTTCATTCAATTCAGTCTCCATTTCGGCTCCTAACCCACAGCTAGACAGAGACTCAAGGACAAGCACAACTAAAGGCAAGACATAGCCTTACATAGGCAAGTTGCATGACATTGGAAACACACTTCCCTCGTTGTGCGAAGCTGTGCAAGTAAGCATCTCCGATGTGCGTCTGAATATCTACGGTTGAACTATAGTCTTATCCTGTATGGTTGATAACCAACAGAAGTCGTACTTCACTAGACTGGTTGGTGGGGAAGTGCCCCCCTTTTAGTAGACCAGGACGCCCAAATCCTCGCTGCTTCATTTTCAAGCTCTCCGTTCATTCTCCTCTCTACCAAGCCTTCTCATCAAGCTCGATCTCTATTCTCTACCTACATCCAGGGGCGGATGCAGTCCGTATTGTTATGGGCGGGCAACAATAATACGGGGGGGGGNGGGGGGGGGGGGGGCTTGAGTCCGAAAAAGACATGATTTGGCCAAAACAAAATCAGCCAAAATGACAGAAAATGTGGTTTCGGGACAATTTTTAGGAGGGGGCAGATGCCCACCAAAATGGACTTGGCTCCGTTACTGCCTACATGTGCACGTCTTCACGCTCTCCTCCACAGTCCTAAGAGCATCTGCAACGGTTCCCGCAAAACATAACGCAAGATGTTTTAGCGAAAGTGTATTTATTTGTCGCGTATTTTATTCTCCCACTGGTTCACTGAAACGCCAAATATTTGCCGTGTCACTAAATATTTTGCAATCGTCACGAAAAAAAAATAACAAAATAGCGACTCGATAAAGGTACCGTGAAAAAAAAAACGGAGGGCTGATATTGGTTGAGGGGAATCACGGGCGCTCTCGCATATTGACTGTATGGATCAAATCCCCGTGCTGCTGGTGCTCGACGCCTAGCTTCATTAACTACGGTAAGTAGTCTCAGTCAAATTAATTTGTGTGAGCCCATTTTCAACGACCTCACATAAAATAGTCTGGAGCAATCTCGCATAGACTATTTATGAACATCGACTAATTTTGAATGTTCAAATCTGAGCTCAATACAAAGCGGACTATATTCAGCTATACTACACTAGAGGAGTTTTACCAGGTCGTCACGTGTTTTGCCAAGTAGGGTGTCGTCGTGGAAAAACTGACTTTAGACTCCTGGGATCCCTCCTGCACATGAACTAGTCTGACACAGACTAATTTTGAACACAGACTAATTCCCGTAGTCAGTGTACTTTTCAACGTCTAACTGCTTCTGCTCAGCCTCGGTGCTGCTGGTAGTCGGCCACTAGTTGCTGGTGCTCTACACTTTGCCGCTTCTGCTCGACCCCAGTACTGTTTGTGGGTGCCTGTGGATGAATACGACGATTTATCAGACCATACTTGACTTTTGTATTGGGTACAGCGGCTCGGCAACGACCAATCACCGACTTTCATTGATAATTAACCACTCAAATGCGTTGGCTTAAATGTTTTTGATCAATCGCAATGCAGAGGGTTAAGGAACACCAACCGTTCCGACGTATCGTGCCGGATGGACACGAAAAATATGTGTATCTCCATACATACCACAAGTGCCGAGCATATCACTTGCATATTTACTTCCAATCCGACCAATCCTCCCAGGATGTGCTTAGCTGGGCTCAAGCCTGGCAACACAAAGCGTGCTAAAGCAACAACCAAAGGTGCATCCAAGGACTTCGTCAAAAGCGGAAATATAGAGTTTGACAATGCATTGAGCAAGACACTACAGGTAAAAAAAATTGTGTCTGTGTTGGATAAGTTTGGCAGTTATCTTGCATTTCATGAGGGGTAGGAAAGGTAAACCTCTTGCTCGGAATACCGCCATGCAATACTATATACAGAGTAAGATGTGGCTGTTCGACATCTTCCCCACGCAACGATACATTGTCGAAGCAAGGCTGCTTAGCATGGGGAAGACTATAGACAGATTCGGCGTGAAGCGAGACGGAAAGGTAGTCAACAAAGCCCCACCATGCTCAAAGAGTGACTTAAAAAAGATGATGCTGTATGTGTATAAGAATGCATGTTCTTCTAGTGACTACCAAGACGCAGCATTGTTGTGTCTGCTGTGGCACCTGTTTGGACGAGCTTCAGATTTGTCGCTCGTCCGCAAGCAGAATCTCACTATCGATACAGCTGAGGTGTTCTTCGCACGCTTCATCGGCACGAAGACGTCAGAAGAACAGAGGCTGTCGCTGTTTCCTGACGTCGACTTCGTCATCTGCACGCGATCGCTGTGGCGCTCATCATCCAGGCCACTCGGTCCGTCGTTGATCGACAACTTGCCGGAGATCCCGATCCAAGCTGCTGGCAACTTGTCCCCGACGACACCGTTGTCGGAGGTCCTGAACCACCCCGACGAGTTTGCTGTATTGGAAACGGCCGCAGCCTCTGCTGCCAGCGTTTCTGCTCCCGCTGCCCCAACGCCCACTGACACCACACCGACGATCTATACCCACGTCAACCGCCTGCTTACCCGTGTAGCCCATGAAGCTGGAGTCCCCGAAGCTCTCACGTCGCACTCGTTTCGTCGCGGTGGTGCCCAGCACGTGAACGGGTGTGAAGGTCCGACGCGGGGATGGATTTTCGACCGAGGTGCCTGGAACATGAGTACAACAAACAAGGTTTTAACTACATCTTCAACACAACTCAAAAAGATCACAACGTTAGCAAGGTACTAAGCGGATACGATACGAAGGCTACAGTTAAGGTGCTAGAACTAAAGACCGTTGACGCTGGCACACAGGAGAAAATCGTAGCTTTTTAGCGTTCGCTGTTCCCGACCTGCTACAAAATGGAAAGCTCCAAGTACAACCTCAGTCAGCAAGCTACACATGTCCTCACAGCTTACCTCGCCTTGCACTACCATATGATGAAGAAGCTCCAAGCGATAGTCTTGCCGTTGAGCGCTTAGAATTCTCCGTTGCTATTTCTGGAGCATCGGATGCTAAACTGCAGGTGTGACCTTCGCACCTTGCTGCCTGCGGAAGTACAAACGCGAAGCCAAGTATAGACCAAGTATCCACTGCCCATGGAACCAAGTATCGAGTACAAGGTCGTCGAGCATTAACGCAGTGTGATTAACCAGTTTATGGCGCACATCAAGCGTCAAGACGAGCGCATGAATGACCTGGAAGCTAATCTGAAAGGAAGCACAGCACAGCAGAAGCACATCAACAATCAGCAAGCGCCAAGCGAAAAAAACGACAAGCCAAAGCGCAGACGAGGGCTAGTGACTTACCTTCACGCAACTTGGTTTGCGTGGTACGTACAGGAACCCTTCCGACAGACACAGGCGCCGAAGCGGCAGCGTTCCACAGAAAAACAGATCGTGGCCTTCATGAAATTCTTCCTTGTTGATGGCTTCGTACTCGATTACAAGGCGCCTGACTATCACGACCAAGTTCTTGCCCTAGGAAAGCCCGCCGAGATGGCAGTGCTAATCTTTCTCGCAGATGGCCACAACTTGAATTCTCGCGGGTCCACTGCTGCTCTGAAGCACCTTCATGCACTTCACAACGCCGGTTCCCTCAACACCATGATCTGGAGTCACCAGTATACACTCCGCGCCAGGTTATATCGGCCACATATGTAGGTGGCCGTAACTCGCTCAATTTTTAGTGTTTGCTCTCGCTGTTTAGATATGTTGGATATCTAATTGATAGAAATACTCTGGTTGTGTAACCGCGCGCGATATCGCAATCCTTCGGCTATCTAGTATATAACATAATGCTTTTGACACCGCGCCACTTTATATCGGCCGGGTAAGACCATACAAATACCTAGCATAACAGAATGACAGTAAACTTTGAAACGAATGGAAGAACACTGATATTGTATGGACTGGGTGACGAGGCTTGATGTCGATGCGGCTTTGGGGCCCGAGAATCTCCGTAGATTGCACAGCGTGCGCCACCCTACTCCGTGTAGTCCTTGCGGATCTTACACTAAAGGTCTTACTGAATTAACCATCGTATTTACAAAATAAATTGATTTCTTCCGGAGGTGTTGACTTTCTACCATTATTGTACCGGAATATGGGGGAATATGGGCGGATAGGTTTCCGGGCTTGTGGAGGCGCCTATGTTACGAATGTGCTAGTATACGAGGACAGTCATGAAGTTTAACACTAGGGGGTCCTGCTAGAGGCAACCCAGCACCTATGGGGGTCATTGCTTGGCATACAAGCTTTCGCCATGTAGGACGAGACTACCCCGTCGATAGTAACGGAGGGCATAGTGTGCATGAGATGTCATCATTTAGTTACATTTGTACTTACTTTAAGTATACCATGAGGTGGCCGATCTAATCTGTCGCGTGCCAAAAATCAATTATTTGTATAGGTGCCCCCCTGTGTACCTCGATGTGACGCTCGTTAACACGTATAGCCGGCTCCGAGAAATAACACGAGCAACATATCTAAACAGCAATTCCGGACACTAAAAATTGAGCGAGTTACGGCCGCCTACGTATGCGGGCAATATAACCTGGCGCGGAGTGCATATCACAAACTGGCGCCATCCGAGGCCTGTTCCTGGATACACCCAATGCGTCTTTGAAAAAATCGTTATCCACTGACGTAGGCTTCATTCACTACGACCAACGATAGTGCCCCAACCATCGTACCGGATCTCCGATGCCGGGTGTGCAGAATCGCAGTAAATGGGAAGTGAGACCCAGATCGAATAAAACTCACTGTTTAGTTCCCCGCACAGGTGTCGAGTAACCAGTACACGTACCTACAGTATATGTGTCGTTTTCGTATTCTCTGTGATGTACATTGTTGCACTTAACTCCTTTTGTGAACGACAACCTATGATCTTGTCGGCGAGATTCTCTAACCGCCCACCCTGTTCTAGGCCTTACGTCCTCAGGCTCCCCTCCACTATAGGTGTCGAGTAACCCGTACACGTAAACACGTTTTGCCGTTTTCACATTTGCGACACCATACGAGTCAACGTGTACCATAATGCGCTTGAGGTTCGTGCTACGAAGAACCGGATTTTGACAAATAGCAAATGTCTAATGGTTACCCATGCAAAAAGGGAAGATGATAAGATCGTATTTCTCATATGGAAAAGTCACCAGCACTCCACGACACAATTCATATGCTGGCGAGATATTTCGATTGGCTTTCTAAATGGCAGAAACGAAATATCCGAATATCCAGGTTCCGTGTACTGGAATTTACTCCCTGACGTAGAAGGTGACGACTACATCATTTAGACATTCTCCAACCTGCAGCGATACTATATCGTACTCTTGGACAACCCAACGGACATGGCTCCTGTCTGGTCAACATGTGGAGTCTGTGTCTCACAGACTCTACGCGAAATATCCACAAATTCATAGGTATCATCTCGTTCATCAGCACCGTCATTAAGCAGCAAAATTTTAAGAAGAAGGCTTGACCGCTTCTGATCGAGCACCAGAACTTTTCAAAAGTTCCATTGGTATTTCCAATGGGATTTTAGAAATTTCCACTTAGATTGTATCCTCCGAAACTGATTAGACCAGTTCACTATCCACAGGAAGTCCGATACTTCAGAAGGTGTGGATACATTTCACTCTTCAGGTTCGTCTTACTGAGACGATGATACAAATCAAAGGGAGCAATAAACTCTGCAACTAAATTGCGCTTGATATATCGATTCAACCACTGACGTCGAGCTCCAACCTCAAGATCTCCAAAGCCAGGAATACGCTTTGTACAATCTGCAATGATTGCACCTCGTGTCGTCTTTAAGTTAACAGCACAGGAAAGCTTGATCATGCTCACAATATATTTCTCGTAGCTGTCAGTCTGAGCCTGGGGATCAGGACGAGCACGGCTTCCATCGTGCACTCGTTACCGCAGCTTCTGTTTAATAGCTCGCCATCCTAGAAATGTTGGTTGGCATACATTAAGACGGCGGGAGGCTTCTGCAGCGCCCCTGCCTTCAAGATATCACAGCACCAGAGCCTCCACTTTCTGTTCGTCCATGAACAAACCCTCTATCGTGAGGTACGCTGAAAATTGTGTATTGCTGTAAAGAGAACATGATTCACGGGTTACACGACATCTGTACGGGTTATTCGACAGGTTCGTGTGTGGGTTATTCGACACCTATACGGATTACTTGTTACCTATACTGTAGAATGTCCGGCTACTTCAATCAAGAACTAGTGCACAAGTATGGTTGATCGTGCGGCAGACTTTTCTGTGAGAGGAATTCATACAAGCCCCATGTAGACTAATGCGGATGATTGCGGCGTTTTGGTTCTGTATTTTGCTAAACAGGTCACCGATGCGTTGACGAGAGGGGGTGTCTCCCTTCTCTCGGATATTATAAAACCTGCTCCATCTCGAGACCAGTGCGCTTCCATCCACGTATGCTTTGGAAATAAGTTTGGAAGTTATTTGCGACATGAGCTGCTCGAAGATGAGAAAAATGGCGCAATAAATATAAGCGTGAGTATCCTCAAGAGTACAACAACCTACTTACACTCTATGAGATCGACGCCAAGATCAAAATCTTCTTACTGCAACTTCATGCATTCACAGCATCACTATATAAACAACAGCATAACACACAAGAAAATGAACATATGAGTGACCCTGGCACACAACATTGAGTATGCCAACTGATCCGCCACACGCTGCCACAGCCGAACGAAGTAGGCGATGTGCCTTCGTCATCTGATCATCGACATCCACGTTATCGTCCGCGTCTTAGCCCTGTAGCGCGTCCAGCAGAAAGAGCAGTGTGCTCGTATGAGGAGCACATGCGGCTTCCTAACTATTCGCCCGGCAGAATTCTACTAGAGACACAGAGCCAGAAACAACGGATGTTGTTTTGTTGGATGGCATTTTATCCCTCTAGAAGAGCAATTTTTTTCTGCACGGATGCATTAGAGCATCTCCAGCGGTAAGTCTTAATCCAAGGCTTAAAGGAGGTCTACAGAGGTCATTGAGACCTCCATTTTAAAGTAAGACCTCGAGCGATTTCGATTTCCACATCGTTGAGACTTAATCGAGTCTTAACCTGTTGTTTTGACCAAACAAATCCGTCATTCTTGAAGAAGCTTCCAAGAGCGAATGAACCGGCTTCCAGCAGAGGCGGCGAGCGCAGCGAGCGCGTATCCTGGCAACACAGACGACTCTGATGATGAATTGTTTTTGGTTGTACATGTTGCCCGGACCAAATGAAAATCCCAGGCGCAAACACGGTGGATCTGGAGACGGGAAACGCGCAACCAACACCCGAGAGAGAGCGCAGTGGGGGTGGGGGGGGGGCGACTGGTGTCAGCCTACTTTGAGGAGAATCCGACGTGCGGCTCGTATACGTGTTTGGCCATTGATGTACCTGATGCTGATGGATAAGTTGTTATATATTTCTTACCGGCGGCTTTCGCAGGCGCTTTCGTCTTCAACTTTGAATAAATCCCCTCAAACTTGGTTCCTTCTGGCTGGAGCTTCTTCCACCTGCCTGAGATCGCGATCTTGGAGCGAGCATCCAAGTCAGGGCTCTTGTGTTCAAGCCAGTGTTGGTAGATCCTGCTGTAAAACGTGGTATTCTTTTGGCCAACACCTAGTATCGGGTCTTGTGATGTGTCCAGCCATGCCTTGCACATTAGAATGGTTCCTTCGGCGCTCCAGTCGGGCCCCTTCTCCGTGCTCTCGAGATCTTCGTGCAGGACTCGCGGTGCTGAAATGTGTGCACTACACAATTCATTACATCTCAAGTCTTAAAATAGCACCCGAGACGCCAACGATACGACCTTCTGAAGTTAAAACCTGCATTACGACCTGCCGTTGGAAGCTTAAGACATTGGTCAAGGTCCTGGCGCGCTACTTTTTCGTTAAAACCGCCCTTAAGACTTACCGCTCGAGATGCTCTTGTGATCGGAAGTCCGATAATTTTGGTGTGGTGCTCCCCTAATCTGTGTTGGTCACATGAGATCTCTGCTTTACGTAAACCGTTGGAGATGCTCCAATACCTCGGCAAACCGTTAACAAAGTCGTGCTCCGCCCGAAAAAGCTCTGAAATTTCAAAGATAAATATAGTATAAAACTGGAGTCTCAATTTAAAATTCGGGGTCTTAAAGGGTCCGTTAACAAGAGGTTCGCGAGTCAGGTAAAGGTGATCTGGTAGGTCAAGCCAATAAAGGATACTCCGCGTCAAATCAAGGTAGACCACGACCGACATTAACGCTTTATATTGCATCTGAAAACGCAGTTGACGCTACGTATAGGTCCGTAGACTTAGATTTCATTGTGCTGACCGCTTGAGAGCCGACCTACTTGCGTTGGTTTAGCTAAGAATAAGCGAGGTGGTCATCATGCGCATAAGTTAATGCAACGTAGCCGCAGCACCAAATCCTTGATATTCAAATCCTTGAAGATTGGAACTGCTCCATTTAGATACGAAATGCACCCTATTCGGCCTCGCTAAGCTGCAGCATTGCAAGAATAAAATATCGACACCTTAGCCAATGTAAAATGGGGAAGGTGTTCATGCTGCTGTGTATGGATACCGACGCATGTATGAGTAGTGGTGGTGGAATAAATATTAGTACCGCATATGAGTTGCCATGTGTGCAAAATATGAGAAGATACGGCTCTCTTGCGGAGTTACTTTGTTCACTTTGACCTACGGGGAGAGGGCGCAAATCTTTACCTGACTCGCGAACCCTTTGTTAAGACTTAAATTACGATCTACCGATGGAGATGCTCTAAGAAGCTCTAGGCAGCATCTCCTGCTTTTTTTAGTGCTACATGTATGACGATGCTGGTCGCGCCAATGAGAGCGTGAGAGAGAGGTAATCCGCATCTCCTGCGTCAGCTTCGCTACCGCAGGATCTGCTTTGGGGCAACATATATTGCTTACCACCTTCGCGCAACAGCCATCACCTAATCCGCCTCGCACTTAACCGAGGGGGAGACGACAAAAGCGACATCCATGTAATTTATCGTGTTGGTCAGGTATTCATTCCAACGAACGAAACAGAAACTTCTTTGTAGTGAACCTCTCTATATACATGTATTTCTCTGTACATAAATTACCAGGCGATCAATCTTCCGAAAATGGGACCTCCACCCCAGAAACTCCGCGAAGTATTTTTCAACAGCTAGCTCCTACCCCATGGTTCCCGCAGGCGTGTCTAACCCACGCGCTGCGCGCCGCATCGTGATGAATGCTCTTCTACACGAGTTTATCTATGAAGCCTCTGGTGAGGAGGTTGGAACACTGCGATTCTATCTATTCCTGGCACTTCATCGTTGTGCTAGGCGCTTATCACGTAAGTTGATGCTATATTTGGTTTCAGTAAGGGAATTTACCGTGTAAGAAACAAAACTTCCTGACAAGTCCAGAAATAAGTTGTCACACCAATACCCTACCCATAACATGACATGATTCGCTAAAACTAGGAATAGTTGCACAGTATACAACGGTGATTGGTTGCTGCATCCGGTCAGCTTATAAGGGGCTAGGCTTTCCGTCCCAACACGACTTATCCTACAATAATGTCGGATTTCCGGTAAACCCGTGAAGTATCATCGAGTTTTGTACCTACAAATTTGATTGGCAGAAAATATATCCTCCTGCCAACGTACTTGAGCACTTACCCACGATGTGGCATGCTGGACCCCTCCCGATCTTACTGCGTCTTCCGCTCCGTCGAAGCTGCACGTTAAAGCACCCGAGCACTCTCTCAACCCGCCTAATGTCGGCGCTGAAGCCCGCACCACGCGCCGCCGTCTGCGTCATCGCCAATGAAGTCCTCACTGGAAAGGTCTCCGCTATTTCATCAAAAATTTCGTTTATGCTGTATTTCACTTATCGCTAACCCATATTGCCACTCTTTCTCTTCATATTCTTATTGTCTCTTTGCACCAATCATCTACAGACGCTGGACACCAGCTCACACTGGATCTCCAAGCTCATGTTCCGTCGGGGCATCGACCTCAAGCGTGTCGTGGTGATCCCTGACGAGGAGGACGCTATCGTGTCCACAGTGAAGGAATTGTCGCAGATGGTGGGTCCCAGTGGTTACGTGCTCACGACGGGAGGCATTGGCCCCACCCACGACGATATCACCTACGAGAGTGTGGTATGCTGCATTTTCCCAGCTTTTGCTAAGGTGGTGGTGACGACCGGTGGATAACATTTTCGTGATTTTGTTTTTGCAGGCGAAGGCGTTTGGTCTTGGCGTGGAGTATCATGAAGCTACGATGAAAGGACTGGAAGCTGCTATGGCGAACCGTGCTGGAGTAATGACGGAGGGACGCAAGCGGATGGCGCTGCTGCCTGCAGGCTGCAAGACGTTGACGACAGAGTTCTGGACGCCCATAGCTGTTGTTGATAACGTGTACATCCTGCCTGGCATCCCGTCAATGGTTCGCTCCATGCTCACGTCGAACGAAGAGCACTTCGTCGGCGTGCCTATCTTCCGCGAGATCGTAAGTACCTGCTTGGCTCAACTCTTGGTGATAAATTGAGTCATGCCAACATCGTCTGCTGATTCCAGGTTAAAACACTGAAGTTGGAAGGTGACATTGCAGCTCAGTTAGCAGCTGTGCAGAATGCGCACCCGAACATTGCGATTGGAAGCTACGTGAATCTGACGAAGGACGAGACTGGGGTGCGTGACACGAGTTTCAACACTCGCCTCACAATCGAAGGTCGCGACGAAGCTGAGGTCAAGGAGGTTAGCGACGAAATCGCGAAGCTCTTCGATGGCGAGCACGTGGCTCATTCCGACAAGTAGAATGACTCGGCTTAGAGCAGAATATGCCGACCGTATCTTTAACAATTGGCATTTTCTTGCGTTTGCCAGAGGCCAGTTGTGTGTGATGGTGGGACTATTACCGCACCAGCTCGCACAGTATATGCACTTGGAACGATTTCCAGCGAGCCAACAGGAAGAGGCGACCCCAGAGCGGAGATATCTCGATCGTATCATGCGTCCCGAGAGAACCCAGGAGCGTCTTCGACCTATGATGCTATCACCGCCGAACTGGACATGTTGGTCAGGTTCCGACAATTTTGGCACAGATTCATCAGACATACTCGACGCCCCCAACACCTGAAATGAGTTTCGTCGCAGCATGCAGGACAAGGACTTTCAATGCGCCAACCGCTACTATCACGGAAAGCATCGTGAGGAAATTGATCCGCCACGAACAAAACTCCGCCTCCAGCTACCGGGTACCCTAGCACCAATGCGATCAGACGCTGACCGAGTCAAGTTTTCAAAGAGTAGCGGGCTTTCGTGGTGATATCTCACTTTTTTTTTTTAGCAAAGGCACTGATGGCCATGGCGCTGTATTATGATATTTGCCGCCCGATGATGAAGAATCTGGGTCAAGTTGTCACGGAGCGCAGGAAGAGCGACATCTATTCGTTCGCTGTACTGGTGGCGGAAATGCCTGCTGTTCGAGTCCGACTGCCCCATTCCTCCTCGAGACTAGTTGCCCGCCGGGTCCACTCTAGGTCGTTTGACTGGGAAGAGAGCTGGATGGAACCCAGACACCAAAGCACCCCAGAAATCGAAGTCGTAAGGCACCAGCTTGCTCAAGTTTTCGTAGCACTGGGAATCTAGCTCAGGTAACCAGAAACAAACGTTGTATTTTGTTTGACATTGTCTACCCTTGCTTTACGCTGACAAATTACGCCGAGTTGAGCATCGAGTTGAGTACATGGTGCAGGAGCGTGTACTGAGAGTCGCGGAACTGCGTCGGCACGCTGTTTAGACCTGTCTGCAACTCCTGGAGAACACTAGTCACAAAGCCCGCGATAGTCTGCTCGCGCACGTCCATAACCAGGAGCGACTCGCGCAGCCAGTTTAGCTTCGTCTCTAGGTCATCTGCGAGGTCGGCACCCAACTGCTGCACCAGGCACAAAATCAGCATCTGCGAGAGCTTGGGCGGGCGGCTACTGAGAACAAGTCGCGGGTCACACTGCTGGCACGTGAACGCCACGAGGTTTACGTTTTGCGCACCAAGTGCGAACTTGAATGCTTCTTCCCAATCGTTACGTGAAAGGCAGTCCAGCACTGTGTTCTTCTGTGCCTCCAGCTGAAGCTCCTCAGCCGACACGGCAGCGGGGACAATTGCTCCACCTGCACCTCCAGCATTGACCGCTGAACTCAGTTGCTTCACCTGCTGGGACAAGTCTTCCACTACCTTCGTTAGCTGGTCCAGTTGACTTTCGACCTTTGCATTGCTGGTGCTTTGTCCACTGCTCTCAAATGCACTACGCGTGCCCTGTACGAAAGTATCGTTGATCTGTTCGAACATCTTCTGTGTAGCAGCCTGAAAAGACGGGATTAAAATGTCCTGGAAGCATTCACGGAACGACTCACGCACGGGCTGGCGAACATCTTCGACTACGCGCTGCACCATGTCGTCGACACCATTGGCCAGTTGGTCAGGCAGAGATGTCGCCAGGGAGTCATCCAGCTTTTGCTCTATCAGCGGGATCAGCTTCTCAGTAATCACGTGCTGGAATCCATTCTGCACAGGCTTCATAAAGTTGTTCTCCATGGTGTGCAAGACGATACGGCCCATAGCGGGCACCAGCACGGACTGCAGCTGCTTTTGAATGGACTTTTCCACCTGGGTCGAAACCTGTGCTGTCAGGTGGTTGCCCAGACTGCCCATGAGAACACGCATCTGCTCACGAATCTCCTCATCGCGCTGGAGTTGTGCCGCCTCCATTCGGCGAAGTGCAGCAAGAACCGTTTGCTGCTGCGCTTCGCTGGCTGTGTCATCAATGGACGGGTCATACTGCACGGATGATTCATCCTGGAACGCACGAACTGAGGAAGACGGCGACGAGCGGTTGTAAAACCGCAAGTTAGGAAGCGTTCCATCATCACCAGTTACCGACGACGCTGAAACCGAGGCTGCATCATCACCAGTGGCTAGGTGTAGCGATCGAGCACCAGTGCTGCGGGTGCTTCGAGTGCTCCTAGCACCTGGCGACGAAGGAGTCGGGGGAAGTCCGTTGGGGGCGGTGCGGAGTGGGGCACGCTGGTCGGCATTGCTACCTTCCTCTTCATCCTCTTCAGGAGTTTGGACATCGATTTCTGTCTCAGGAGCTGAAATTGTTGCCGGCGCAGCCCGGGGGGATTCGGCTGTGGTCTGGTAAGAGCCCTCCCCTTCCGTCGTCACAGCACCAACCGTTTGGCTAACGCTTTCACCCGCCTCCACTTCGTCTTCGAGCGAGCCGTGTGCACCAGGGACATAGCATTCACTAGCGCCAACGTGGTACCGCTGAATCGCCTGCGTCTGCAGACAGTAGAGCTGCATGATGAAGTTAAGGCCACCCAGTGCTGAGGCCGAATCACTGCCATCGCGTGCTGCCTGACTCTGAGAAGTACGATTCAGCAAGCCCATGCTGAGCACTGGGTAAGCTAGAGCGAACTCTGTTACGTTGTCGAATCGGCGCGGTGTTCGAGCATCAGAACTGGGGGCCAGGTGGAAGGCGTACACGAACGGCTTCGAGCGATCGGCCACGAACAAGAATTGCGTAGTTGGGTCAAAGATCGTCTCGTTGATCAGCGATGCGTCTCCCCGAGTTTCGTCACGAAGCGTCACCGTCTGGTAACACACGGGAGGTGTGTTCTCCGTCAGCGGCGCATTCCACAACGACAGACGGGTATTGGACTCACCACCGACCAAAAGACCTGGCCGATTCAGGAAGTTGCCGCCGTAAAAGTGGAGACTGTTGACAGTTTCACCGTTGAAAGGCTCGAAGCGCTGAATAAACTCGGCAGGCTGACCAGGAAGTCGGTCCTGAATGCGATACACTTGCACAAAACCATCGCTGCCAGCAGTTATAACACACTCGCCGCTTCCAGACGAAAACGCCATGTCGTTGATCTGACCAGACGTCTGGCCACACACAACACTGATGTCGTACAAGTTCTCGGCCCCCGTGCCGTCAGCGTCAACTGCCGACAGATCAGCAATAAGCACCACGCTTCCGTTGGCAATGGCAATCTTGCTCGAGTCCGACGGGTGCCACTTCACACGCTGAGCCTGCGTCGGCACCAACTTGATCAACTCGCGACTCATGGGGTCGTTCTGGATCGCCCAAATCGCGATATGGTGGTCCGTACCCGAACTCAACAGCAAATCCGACTTGCTGTTGAAGAACGCCAGCTCCGTCACCGCGTGGTGCTCGTGCTTGCGCAGCAGCAATCGATCCACCGAGCTCTGGCTGATCACACGGATCAGTCCATTCCTGATCGGGTACGAAATAAAGTGCTCGTTGATCGAGATCAAGTTCCCGAGCTGCGAGGTGCGTTCCGAAGTGTAGAGCGTAATCGGCATAACCTCCAGCGACCTGCTCTCACCGGGGGCATTCTCTCCACGCGGGTGGTACTCCACCGTCTCTCCACTGAGTCTCACTCCAGGGGGGGTCGTGGGGGCGTCAGCAGCTCCGAATCCTGTAGCGCTTCCTGCACGTCTGGGAGAACCTGTCAACGAGCTGGAGGCAGATCCGCCAGCCCCGTTGCTGCGACTGCCGTCCATAGAGGCGGTTGTAGCACTACGAGGCGCAGCCAGGTACATTCCTCCGCTAGTGGAAGAGAGACTGGGCACTGGCTGGAACTGGGAGAAGGCTGGGGGCAGCGGGGCCGATCTGGGCGGCGGGAAGGCTCCGTGAGCCGGCAGGTTCTGCTGGAACTGAGGCAGCAGCGAGCTTGGGGCGCTCATGGGGGCCATAGGGCGCATGTGGCTGCTGCCCAAGGGCATGGAGCTGGAGGACGAGGCTAGGAACTGCTGCAGGAACTGGTTGGGGCTGGACATGGGCTGCGGAGGCGCGGGAGGGAACTGATGCTGGTGCTGCAGCAGTTGGTGCAGAGGGTTGCTCTGCGTCACCTCGGGGGAGACGTGGTCGAGCGGCGAGAAGCGGGCTATTATAGTAATAAGAGTATCATATAGGGTACGGATTAGTTTCCCCTTCTTTATAGGGAACATTAGTAGGCTCAATGGACGCACCTCCGCTGGGGTTGGGAGGTAAGGGGGCGCTGCCCGGGGGCGGAGGCGGCGCCAGGCCGCTGCTGGCCGTGCTGCTGTTGCGGCTGTGGCCGCTGTCGCTGCGCGCGCTCATACTTGGAGGCGTCACGTCGGGGGGCTCGAGGCGGCAAGATGCGGTGTGGGCGGAACGACGGAGGGAATGAGGTTAGATTAGTAATATACGCTCTATAATTACTATTCTAGCACCGTTTCGGTGATCGACTTCCTTCTTGGCTACAGTGACGCCGATGTCTTCACGAATACGAACAGCAAGTTCGTAAGCAAGGAGTTGGGTTTGGTCTCCAAACTTTGGTATCACCGTGACGAGCTTTATATTGACAAAACCTACACAGCCGTGTTGGCATCAACGATCTTGCCCTCGAACAGTTCGACCAGCTTGTTGCCGACCTTCTTGACTTCTTCCATGCCGCGGCCTTCCACCGTAAGACGCGTGTTGAAGCTCGTGTCGCGCACGCCGGTCTTCTCCTCAGACAGGTTCACGTAGCTGCCGATGACGACGTTGGCGTGCTCCTTCTGCACTGCCTTGAGCGAGCCGGCCAAGATGCCTTCGTACACCAGCGTGCTTACCTGCATCGACAGTCAAAATAAGTCGTTAGCGTGATAAATCACTCAATTAGCAGCAGAGACCACAGCAGCACGTACAATGACGCGATGAATAGGCACGCCGACGAAGTGTTCTTCGTTACAGGTCAACA
>KQ473659.1:0-15322 GCA_001314425.1 Phytophthora pluvialis | reverse complement strand
AAATCTAATAAGTTGCTATACTTAATGTCAAACTTATCCACGGATGGCATTAAATTGGCGAGGGGTATCTGTATGTTTGGTGCCAGAGTGGTGGCTACACAAACTCATCCTGGTACAGTAACCGCCCTCACTTCCGACCCCCTTGTCCACCTCTAATTTTGGGGGGGGCAAGAATTCGATAAAAGGATATCAAGTTTTGTAGGCTAAATTCACATTTTAGACGCACGGATGACGGTCTCCTCGACACGCACGTCCTCCTCGCGCCAGCACTCGTTGTCCGCGTCCCATTTGTAGACGGATACTGCTCCAAAGCAACACCCTTGTGTTTCTGATGGTGTGCTTGCCAAAGCCCTAGTGAGACCAGCTTCAGCGGTTTACGGCGCTTTCCGTCGTCGTAAACCTCCCAGCTTGAGGGCCAGTCTTGTGATCGATTAGCCGAGCGCCGCCGCTACGCGGCGCAAGTAGTTTAGCTGGTACCCGAGCCGGTCGCTCGAGAGCTCGCTTCACTACTACGTAGGGCTGCCTACGCTTCGCTGCGGCAGAAAGCGTCCCCATTCCGCCCGCAGGGGCTCGCTGCACTACTCACCATGCTTGTTTTGTAAGCGAGCTACCTACGCCTTCGGCAACGGAAGGAAGGAAGGGCTCGTCGGTCCCGCAAAGTACAAAGAGGTTAGGGCGGGCCCTTCGGACCCGCTAGGCGGTTTTAACCAAACAGGGCGCCGCCTTCGCTTCGCTCGACAGCATTTTGTCCAATGGGTTGGCTTAAATCTGGCCACGCCAAGGTGCTTACACACTAACCAACTGACTGACTGACCAACGAGTTGGTGCAGTTGATGTTCAGGATATCGCAGATAGTAATGCGAGCGGGGGTACGAGGCAGCAAGAACGTTGCTTTAACCCAGGCGGCTAGCTCCCCTTGCGTCATGCTTGGACACCCCATGGACTGGGCGATGATCTTCTTCTTCGTCTGATGGTCATCCAACCCCCGCTGTCTGCATTATCTTCCTGGTGTCGGCGATGCTTCCGAAATGCTGAGGTCCTGCTCCATTCCCACGTCGAGGTCCAGCTCATTTTCCCGCCTTCGAGTTGAATGTAAGACAACCCTCTATAAAGCCATAAATCAAAATCTATAAGTTTTCTCGGGTATCGGGAGAGCACGGTGCCGGAAGTGAGGGCGGTTACTGTAGTGCTTCGTTTACGGAGTACGTACCGCCCAACAAGGATTAATTCGTTTGGTCTAGTATGTGGTGCACACCAAGCAAACATATACTTTGTTCAAGTGAAACACATTATAAATAGAGCGTTGTTAAAGGTACCGAACATATCGTACTTAAGCGGGAGTTTGGTGTTACGTCACGTGTACCTTTAGGTCCTCTGGTCACCTTCGCAGACGCGCATCGAGCCATATCCATCCGTGGCGACATTTCATTGGTCAGCACGAGACGAATCGCCATCTGCACTGCCACGCTCATCGTTTCCTCGGGTAACCTCGCCGACTTCAGATTCAGTCGGCGTTTTCTCCGGAGTACCAGGTACTCCGCACTCGCCTGCAAAGTTGCTGCCGTGAGGGGTGGTTAAAAGAGGGTGAGGCTTCGGGGGGTTGGTATGCGTTGACTATTGGCTTCGTTGGGGGCTTTAAAGTAGCTCTGCAAGGAGCGGCAGCGTTTTTTTATACTTCTGACTGATTGGCTTGTGGGAACTCTCGCGCCCCAAGCCTCTAGTGACGACGTCACCGCGTAAGCGCATCTCTCGGGGCACATATATATACTACAACGTGAGTACACCCGATGGACGAAGCGACCTTACCGCATGCCGACACGGTACAACAGCTCTTTGTCTCCATTAGTGCCATGATGCGAGAGCAGCAGCAGTTTGTGGCTCAGACTGCAGAATTTCGGGACAGATGGCAGCTACGCTGCAGCAGCAGCAACAACAGTCGTTTGTCCCATTGTCGCAGGACACACGTGAGTACCGGGCTGAGGGCATCACAATGACGAAGCTCTCCGGGACAAAGGACGATGGCGTCGACGACTACGTGTTCAGGGCCAAGCTCTACTTCGAGTCCAAGAATATCAAGTACGGGGCTCCGGCTCCACAGCAACGACCGCTTTCGCTCTTAGTGGTAACCTGAAGGGCCCTGCGTCCGCGTGGTATCATGAGTACCTCTCTCATGTCGGAAACGTCCTGCACTAGGTCACAAAATTCGAGGAGCTGCTGGCCAGCGAGTTCAAGGCTCCAGATCGCCAGGAGCACCTTCGTAACCAGCTGTTTCGACTATACCATAATAATTATTCGTGTCTCGAGGACTACGTCGGGGTCTTCAGCAGTATCATCTGCAATAGAATATATGTCCGACATCGACAAGACCATGAATTTTCAGAAGGTCTGCTGACTGACATCAAGCAATAAGTGAAGTTGCGATAGCTACGGACCACAACGGATGCTATCTCGTTTGTTTTGATATACGATCGCACGCACTCGGTCACTTCGCGTCAACATGGCAGACAAGGACACCACTCGTCTCATCGCCGCTCGTATCAGCAACCCAGGCCACGTATAGAAGACGAACCAACGCCGGTGGAGATCGGCAACGCTAGCTTCGTTTCACGGGAAGTGTGCATACCTCGAAACCTATGTCTATACTTAAGGAGACCGGACAGCCCTTAGTGGTCTGCCGCAGGCGCCAAGCTCGCAACAGTATATGAGGGTATTCTCATCTGCAGCAAGGGGCGAAACTCATTCCGTACCAACCAGAGCTCATTCCGTCCCATCGTAGAGGACGATGCCCCCTACGACGAGGACGACGAGGACGACGAGGACGACGAGGGCGAGGACGATGAAGATTTCTACCGGTCTGGCGGGGCCGGGGAGAGGGTCGAAGTTTGGAATTGGAATATTACTGTATTATCCCGTAAACGTTTTATATTATGCAATATTTTTAGCAATTCAAATGATAGCCACACAAGCCTATCTGAGGCCCTGAGCACCGTATCCAACAAAGAATGGTTGCCACGAATATATAATGTTACCTGTATACCAAGTCTGATGCAAATATTTGGTGGCATCTCATGCTAGAGTCCGCACAACTTCACGAACAGTTAATGAATTGTCGTTGCCATGGTTATACATCATCTTTTTCTGGCGCTCAGGAGCTCCTTGGCGCTTTTCTCTATCGCGTTGCTCTCTCTCCATATCGCTTCGGTCGGCATCTTTTACAGCCAGCTGAATAATGTCGTGATAAATCCACGAGAGAGAGAGAGCCGTTGCGCACTAGCACCCCCTCCTCGCCCTTGTGGTACGAGTCTCTTTCGGGTTGCGGAGGCTCCATATCTGACAAATGTATAATCTCCCTGAACACACTGGGGCGAACTTCGTTAGTGGAGGAGCTGTCAACAGCGTCCATGTTGACAAGTTGATGTCTGTCAGCAGCTTGGGAACCTGGTGTAGACGACTGTCCCGACGAAGCTTCAGAACAATAACGTTGCTGGAGTGAAGGAATGAGTTGCTCGGTTGAAATTTCGGCTGGATCATAAGCACCTTCCACCCCTCGCCATCTCGTGAGATGCCAGTGTGGCTACTCGGTTGGTGTCTATCAAGCTGCATATGATATTGCTCCACCATCGAATCATAACGCTTGTTGATTCGCGCCTTGATGCTTCTAGCGAGTGCGCGCAGCGTTTGGTTACTTGTCCGGGTGCGATGGCGCCCACAAAGTTGCAAACGTTTGCTGCAAACTCGGTGCGGTATGATCGCCCCACGAGAATGTTTTTCATGTGGCGTACTGCTCGGTAACATTTGTCCACTCCGCCGAGCTAATGGGTAGAATCTCTTCTCAAATTGCCAATGACAACGTGACTTCTTGCCATCTGCCACACTAATCACTATGTAATTTCACAATCAACCAACATAAGCATAGTTACAGGGAAGTACGTTTAGCTCTGGTGTCGGGTCAAACGCAAAACTGGAAGTGAGTGTGAAAGTTCCACTCGCCGTGGATTTTCCTTTGATCCTATGTGCAAGAGTGTTGAGCAACGCAACTGCTTTGTTTAACTGCAACGTGATAATAGATCACATAAAAAGGCTTCCGTAATGCAATTGCATGTACTGACGAGCTACAGTACAAGTTGCAACCGTCTGGGCCGTCGGCTACATGAGCCCATGCATCTTCTTCGATCTGCGCCGCCTATTCTTCCGCCCACCCCCCTTAACCTGAAGCGTCGCGTTCGCCGGGGGCTCAGCCTTCGCTTCGTATTTGCCCGCAGTACGTTGGCCTCTCTTGTGGTGGTGCAATTTTATAGAGAGCGGCTGGGCTGGATGTGGAGATTTAACCTCATCTTCACGATGACCGGAGTTTACGCGGCGCGAGCTTTGGTCCGACAGCCGTATTAGGGCTGGCACGTAAAACGCTGCATCTTCAGCATCTCCATCTTCAATATCGTCAAAGTCTTCGTCTTGTCCTGGCATCGTATGGGCGGGATGTATCAGGTGACTCGCGAGCTCTTGGAATTTCTGACGTAGTGCAATTGGTTTTGCTGGGGATCGTTGCTGTTCGGCTTGGACATGAATTGCTGGGGGTCGTTCCCGATCGGTTTGGTCTTGAACTTGAAGTGAAGATGGGGATTTCATAGTTCCTGCAAACTCGGCAAATTGTTGGCGTGGGGACGGCATGCTGACACGGATACGAGCGAGTAGACCCTCGCGTGGCTCCTGTGTTTGTGGGGGCGAGTCCGTACGTCTTGGGACAACAACAGCGGTTGGAATCAAATGACGCGTACGCTTTTGTAATTGGCGGTTTATACGGATCGGCTTGTCCGCAGATGACTTTCGTTTAGAACGTTGCTCACTTTGCGGTGGGTACAGTAGTAGTTGAATCGGAGTCCATGGTCACTGCGAATATGCTTGCGAAGCACTATTACAGAAGCAAACGAGTCATTACACCGAAACACGAAGCAACATATTGATGTACCCATTCAGGCGTTCGTGATTGATATCACTTATCAAAATCTCTATAGATACATTATACTTAGAAATTGTATACAACTCTGACTCGCTATTGAGGAAAATTACTGTATATGTATAATACATGCTCACGTTTTCTCCTTCAAGTTTCGCATCTGCTTTCGAAAGCTCTAATCTAAAAGACGGCTATGATGAAGGTCCAATATACTGCGTTGAACTCTCGGTGGAAATGCAATATGAGAGTAACTATGACAATGAAAACCTACGAAATCAACCTCAGATGGAGCTTATCCTATTATCGGCGCGGGAGCGAAGCCGTTGGATCTCGAGGGACATCAAGCGTTGCCGATCCACGACGGCGTGATTGAATACGCAGCTGTGATGTGGCATGGCTGCACCTAATCAGCTCTTCCAACTCGCAGGTGCCACGGCTAGAGTAAACTCTGCTTCACTATTGTTACGCAGATCGAGACTAGCATCATGGCGCCAGGACTCCGCATGGACTCACAAGTACACGCTGATGATGGACTGCCACGATGACAGGTGGGAGCGATGCGGGTTGCAGCCAGCATCAAGAGTACATAGCACACTTTACAACTTGAACAATACACGTTGGTTTTTGCCACGAGTTCCAGCTACCAACCTTCGTTGTTTAACACACCACAAAGATAACTTTAGCGAAAAGTGTTGACGATGGAAACTCGCAGTGGACGTTCAAGCCGTGTACAAGGACCTTCAAGCGGTGAAGCGGCCATTGCGACGACGGACTCAAACAGCTTGACGGCTGCTACCGAGAGCACGTCACCGCGTGCAATTCTGGTAACGTCGTTATCGCTCATGCCGTCTATTGTCAAGAACATCTCTCACCCGGAGCTGGTGAAGTGGAAGCAGGCAAAGCGTAAATATGAGGATGCAGTTGATATCCACTGTAGCTCTACGGAAGAAGACAGGGCCAAAGCGTTACGGAGCGTCAAGAATTCGTTCGACAGCCGCCTTCTGGAGTGGTTGTGCAAGTTCGAGAGGGGAACGAGTGTTGAGACCGTGGTGGATGACCGAATTGTCCGTGAGATTAATAAGATCGTGGGGACGTGATAAATGATGCGATTGTTGACATCGATTCGCTCTTCAAACGTGGATTGAGAATAGATTTGCGGGAGCATGATGTCAAGACTCGTGTGGTGAAATATTACATGAGGTGCGATAAGATAATCTTGCAGCATGGTCTTCAAAGCACGTTCTCTACTGTGACCGGGATGAAGGAGAAGTGTAAAATCCTGAGGCAGTATCTTGAGCCCACGGCTCTGCGTGATGCAATTGACTCGCGTCAGCGCATTATTGATTCAGCGTCGAAGTCTGACGAGCAACTACTGTATCTTCTCGTCAAGGGGAAGGCTCTGGAGCAAGAGAAGGTATTTCAGATGCTGTCTAAACGGAAGAAGCAGTCTACCGATACGAGCAAAACGCTCAACCGAGACCAAGATAAGAGGCACCGCTTTGGTTGCGCCCGCGCCAACAATCCTGGGAAAAGTGCCCGCGGCGAATTCAACCAGCGCCGTGTCGTGACGACCACGAAGTCTGTTCCTGCAGCAATTGTACCCACAGCGAGCAGTAAACCACGGACATGACGTTTCCACTGTGGTAAAGGACACTGACTCAGTCAATCCCCCGACCTAGACGAGGCTGGGAAAGAGGCTCTGCTTGCCGAGCGCAATGCAAACAAAGGGACTGGTGGTAATGCAGGGAAACAGTTCCGCGCCAAACGTGTCGAGTCAGTCGCGACCGACGCCAATGAAGTGCGCCCGACCGTGATACTCAATGGTGTTTTCGAACTGCCATATTGTGCCGATAGTGGTTCGGATTTCAACATACTCTCACGGCGCCATGCTGACGAACTGTGTCAATTGGACAATACTATTCGTATCGTGCAGCTGAGTGAGCCGATTGAAGCGCGAGCCATTGGAGGAATGGTGATCACCTCGACGCTCGCAGTTGATGTTAACCTGACGTTGAACATCGCATCTGGGCCAGTAAGATGCCAGGATCGGAAGCGGTGTCTCATCGTTGAGGCTGACGATAATGCGTTTTGGGTGGGCAAGGCGCTGTTGGCTGGACTAGGAATCGATGTTGACCGATAGCTCGAGTATTTGGCGTCACATGGTCACGACGATGGAACGTTTGATGACCCGGGAGGCATGCCAAGTCTCACACCGGTCGCTATCGGAGTTGTGATGGGAGTGGTGGATGCTTTGGAACGCGATGCAATTTGTTGTCGACAATTACATCACCAGCAGGCTCTACACGATCCTACACCGGTTCAGTGATTGGAGATTAGAATTGGGAAATGGTCCACCAACCCGTGTACCCCCGCTTAAGATCAGGTTGAAGCCAAATGCTTCTCCATACAGGTGCAAAGTACGTCAGTACAGTCCAGAGAAGTCTGCGTTCATGGATGCATTCAACAAGTAGTTGGTTGAATTGGGCTGGGTGTGCGAGGACCATAAGAGTCGGTGATGCTGCCCCGCTCTCCCAGTAAAGCAGCTGAGTACGGACGAATACCGGCATACGATTTGATTATCGCCCAACGAATGCTATAACTGAGCCAATTGCTGGTGTCATGCCGAACATTGAGGTAGCTCTGGAGCACTGTTATGGCAAGATGTATTACGCGCTGTTTGATTTTCTGAAGGGATTGTGGCAGCTCCCACTACATGAGAGCTGCCGTGAGTACGTATCACACATGACAGAGAAGAGGGTATGTACTCCTACATGCGTGCCACAGGGAAGTACGGACATCGTCTTGCATTTTTAGTCGACGGTGCAGATGATTCTGGGAGATTGGGTCGGGAAGTGTGTCGTAGTCTGGATAGACGACCTTCTTGTTTTTGCGGAGACAGCTGACGACTTACCGGAGGCAATTGACGCTGTACTACAGAAGTTGGACGAATATGGGTTTATCCTGAATTCCAAGAAGTGTTAATTGTTTCTTACGGAGGTTCGGTGGTGCGGCCGCATTATTAACAAAGACGAAATTGGTCATGATCCGAAACGCATCGAGGCGCTGAGAGAGATGCCTCCGTCAACGTCTGCCGCCGAGTTGCAGCAGCTGCTGCGCGCTAGCAATTGGAAGCGTGCTGGACTCGTGGACTACGCTCGTGTTGTACGCCCACTACACGAGCGCCTTGACCAGGCTCTGGAAGGTGCAAAGAAGACAAAGAGGTCTGCTGCGGGGATTCAGATTGCACTGTCGATTGAAGAACTGGAGGCATTTGCAGTGTTGAAGGACCTGCTCGGTCATTCGGCGATGTTGGCCTACCCGGATCCGGCAAAACAGCTATGTCTACTAAGTGATGCTTCAATCTCCAGCTGGGGTCTAATTGTCTCTCAAGTGGAACACTCGCAACCGAATATGCCCATTCGTGAGCAGCACCACGAATTGCTTGTGTGCATGGGGACATTTTTACTGGATCGGCGCTCAATTGGAGCGTAACTGAGAAGGAATGCTACCCGATTGTGCATGCCTGCGAGAAGCTTGAGTACTTGCTACTGCGTCTGCAAGATTTTCGGCTGTACTGTGACCATCGAAACATCATTTTCCTGTTCTCATCAAGCAAGGAGCTGAAGCGACATGTACGAGGGAAACTACTACGATGGTCTACCCAGCTGTTGGAGTATCGCTATTCGATTGAGCATGTCGAGGGCATCCATACTGTATAGGCCGACCTTATTTCGAGGTGGGGTTGTAAGCCACAGCCGACTGCGAGGATACAATCGGTCAAGCGCTTTACTCGGAGTAAGAGAAAGCGTGGAGCCCCCAGCGACCAATGGTAAACTTACGCCGCTGCGCCCACTCGACCAAGACGACTTTGTCTGGCCAACTATTGATGAAATCGGTAGATTGCAAGCTCTGCATGATGCGCCAAACCGTGCATCCCTCGGAAATGATGAACTACGGCGAGTAAAAGATGTGATTTGGGTACCGACGGAAGCCAGTGAACTGATCCAGAGAATGTTGATGATTGCCCATTGCAGGAGGAACGGACACCGCGGCATGCATGTGATGGAGAACAACATTCGCTGGTTGTTTTACGTTAGTGGTCTGAGTGGGATTGTATGGTCTTTCTGTTCGAAATACCTACTTTGCATACATGTGAAAGGAGCAGTGATAATTCCCCGTCCTTTCAGCGAGACGCACAACACCTTCGAGCTTAACTCAACATTGCACTGGGATTTTTTTACACTGGGTGATTATTTCGGCTCTTCGCGTTACGCATTGGTTCTAAAGGATGAAGCGATACCTTTCGTGGAACTGGTAGCATGTGATAGCCCCACATTGGATGTGGTGGCTACGTCTATTCTAGACTGGTACAGTCGCTACGGTATACCAAGTGGTTGGGTTAGTGACTCAGGATCGCACTTCAAGAGTCAGGTGATCGCTGAATTGTGCCGGCGACTGAGGGGTCGTCAAGAGTTCATCTTAGCTTATTCACTGCGGAAAAATGGATCCGTTGAGCGTGTGAATCGTGATATTTTGCAAGTACTTCAGGCTTTGGCTTTGGAGTTCAAGATGAGTGTTCATGACTGGCCTTACCTACTTCCATTGGTACAGTCTAGGATCAACCACTCGCCGGTTCCGTCTCTTGCCAACCAAGCCCCTATTGATCTTTTCACTGACTACCCTGCCACAGCGCCCTGGACACAGTTTTCTTTCCTAGAGAGAAAGGTCGGGTGGCTACAGTGACGCAGCCGCAACCGAGAACAGACCAGCATCTCGCAAATTTGAGAAGTACAATCATGATTTTGCACAAGGCTGTCAAGGCCGAGCGCACTCGCCAAGCGCAGAGGTACCGATCACGGCCGCATCACGAGCAGCAAGTTAATTTTTCAGTCGGTGACTACGTGTTGCGTTCACGTGTTGACGAGAAATGGCACACCGATAAGCTAAGAGTGATGTGGGTCGGACCTTACAGAGTGGTTGGGAGCGCAGAATACTATTTTATGGTCGAGCATTTGGTTAACGGCAACAAAATGGATGTGCACCCGTCGCGCTTAAAATTGTACGCGGACAATTCGCTCGACGTGACGGAGGAGCTACTTGACCACATTGCGTCTCAAGGCACACTACTGGCTGTAGAGGTGATTGTGGATCACCGAATGAACTCAGACATGAAGGCGTACGAGGTGAAGGTGGAGTGGTTGGGTCTCGAAACAATTGAGGACTCCTGGGAACCTCTGAAGACGATGAGCGAGGATGTGCCACAACTACTGTTAGCGTGCGCAAATGGCTCAAATGACGATGGTTTCCTACGCACTGTGACTGGTGCTATTGACTCCAACCGCCGAGAACGCTCTAAGTGAAGCAACAACCGAGCAACAGCGATTTACTCTCAAAGATGATGATCGGCTTGTGGTGGTTAGCTCGATTGCAACTGTTATATATGGCGCGTTGGATACTGGTAATACTGAATACGATGGCAGACGATTGGAGGCCTGTACGGACGAAGGTTTCGCAATGATCCAGCGCATATTGGCAATACAATTCAGTTTTCAAATATACCGAGTTGTGGTTGGCCTAAACTCAGACTTGTGACCTCTGATTGGCTAGCGGTGGGCTGCTGCAAATCTTGCGGATAGCAACCTGTAACGCTTCAACGCATTGAAGTTGGTGGATTGGCTATGTACCGAATGTGACGGGGCAAATTCGTCTGGACAAAACGACAGGGACAAATGGTCACCACAACAGCGATGAGTCGGCGAGCTAGGCGGGGATAGCTACGATGTTGGAAAGCTTGGGGGGCAGTGTGATGATGGCATGGCTGTATTTAACCAGCTCTTCCAACTCGCAGCTGTCACGGTTGGCGTAAACTCTGCTTCACTATTGTTACGCAGATCGAGACTAGCATCATGGCGCCAGGACTCCGCATGGACTCACTGTTTACGCCAACCACAAACAACAGGAACAGCTCCCCCTAGACTGTCACGATGGCAGGTGGGAGCGATGCGGGTTGCTACCCGCATCAAGGGTACATAGCACACTTTACAACTTGCTTTGTGATCAACAATACACGTTGGTCTTCGCCGGGAGTTCCAGCTCCTAAGCTTCGATGTTTAACACACCACAGAAGCCGTCGACGAAAGCAATGCTTGCGAGACTATTACCCACACTACCAATCAGCAGCGACTCGTAGCGGGCATAGCAGCAGCTATTACAGTCCTGATCTAAGGCATTAAGTTGGACGTGAACACGGGAGTACGTGAAGCACCTCCTACGCGCTTGATGTGGTGAGCCTCGATATCTGCTTGTAACACACGGAAGCAAGCTACAGAACACGTTTGGTAGCATGGCGCTCGGCGACATCTGGACACTATTCAAGCAATGCCTTGCCACCTACAGGAAGCAGAGTGACCCCCGTCGAAGTGTTGATAAGCAGGCACTTGACGTTGCCTGGAATAAGGTTAACGTGGGTGGCGTATTTGATCTACTAGTACTAACCCCTTTCTGTGTTGGACTGGCAAACATCGCGCATGGACCCACACTGTGGAAGGATATTTCAGTACGTTAAATAAATTGAGCGGCCCACAACATATATGCATCAGCAACTATGCAATCGAAGATGAACTTCATGCCCGGCAGTATTTCGAGCTGATGGAGGTTGGGAGCTGTAGTGGAATATTGGTATCAATCCAACTACCATCGCTGCCATCAGAACCCCAGAGTGAGCCAGACAGTCAGTGAGCCGCTCTCACTGACCGACAGACGGAAACCTCAACCTGGTGTTGCCTTGAAGATTTCCTGACAGACAGGTGACTGACCTGGACATCCAGGTCAATCTCCCGAGGCGGTCAGTCACCAGTACATCTGGTTGCCGTCTGAATATTTGTATAACAGGAACTAGCTAGTCAGCCACCAGGGATCCCCATGGATTGACTAGTGGCGCCCCAGATTCCTCTTGCTGGCGTCAACGAGAAGATGGATGCATATTTCATGAGCAGGCTAGACGACATCATCTACATCTCTCACTCTTCATTCTGCTAGCTACTACTTCTCCGGTCCGGTAAAGAATTGCAGTTCTCTACACCGGCGATATGTTTTTCAAAACTAATCATTGGGTGACAAATATTACCTTATTGTAAAGCCCGGCATCGGGAGGTTCGCTTAGTATCTAGTTCATTCATGTTTTCGACCCATAAATGTATGTACCTAGCCATTTAAAAGCTCACCTCGTGGAGGCGAAAAGTTTTTTTTCGCAGTGCCACCACAAATTCACATTTCCGTTATTGGAAATACTCTCCAAAAAGAGAAAAAAGAGCTCATTCCAGCTGTATAGCACAGAAACAAATTAAACGTCTCCCCGCTTGAAAAACATAAAATCAAATTTGAGATTTTTCCTTACAAATCCCTACATCTCGGTTTTTATCCAATCAGATATATGAATACTAGCACTTCCACCAATCAAACATGCGAGGGTTTTTTATTGAAAAACCTAACTGTTAATTATTTTCCAGACCGGAGAAGTACGCAAGCAACCCAATACACTAAGCTACTAGTTCCGGCAGGCTTGCCACCTGCCTCGCCTGTGCTCCTGGATTGCCACAAAACTGGCAGACACTACAGGAACATAGTTAAGAATGACAAAGCCCAACAGGCAACAGAGGCGTTTAAATGAGGTGAGCTACCCGCTCCCGTAGCAACACTGCCCTCTCCCGTAGCAACACTACTCCAGTGTCTCTATACGTTTATCTATACATTTGGAAATGTCCAGTTGTAGTTTATCGCGAAATCCATACACTGCTATCAGCACTGCCCAGTTAGAGTTTTCCAGGAGTACCCAATTTATACCAAGGGGACGCTTTTTATAGAGCGTTGTTAAAGGCACTTAGTGGAGTGGACATAGCCGGTCCATCAGGTTACCCACTGAGTGTGCTTGTAGGCACTCGTCTGCCTATAGGTACCTATGGGCAATGAGCCGGGTACTATTGATACCGCGATCAGAAAAGAGAGGTATTCTATTCGGATATATTTCATAAACTTCATCGTACGCAGCGATTTTGATGAGTGGCTCTGGTGGCTTCATTCGCCGCGCGATAGAGGAATGTTGCAGGAGTGGTACTAGTTGTTGTTTGAATGTACAGATTAACTTGTCGCTTTTCATGCGGACACCAAGGTCTTAGTCTACTATCCATGCTGCCTGCGGACGAAGGTCTCAGCCTATTTATCCATGAGGTCTGCTGATAAGGTGTTGTGGGTAAGACGACCATGAGTGTAGTGGTGGGTTCTTTAGTGGACGCTACTGAAGTGTGTAATACTTGCAACATTTCTGCTTAGAGGCATCATCGTACTGATCTGTAGCTATGAAGATGTAAATTCTAGCAGTGAAGTGGGTAAACGAAGCAAAAGCATGTCTTCGCTAGTAAGTCAGACTAGGGGATACACTTCAGTAGATAACGCAGCCGCAGGAATCGCAGGAGTGCTGGACTTGGCTTGCGAGGCATATCGATGCCACGAATGGAGCACTCTAGGAGCATAAGCACCATGACACCGCAGCTAGCTACGTCCGATTGCCGTGACTTCGTTTCCCTCTTGATCGTCATGAGGCTACATATATCGCTAAACAAATCGTGAAGCAGCTTGTCACACATGGTGTAGTACTTGGATTTAGCTGCTTGAAGTGGGTCAAACACCGTGATCGACCTACTCTCACGGCAAAATTGGAACACGACTCCACATCAGTGATTGTTATCCACATGCAACACCAGCAGCACGAAGGCGTTAGCTGTGTTAAAGGGATCCACCGTGGAAGCATGACGCAGTTTCACATCCCTCTCCATAAACCGATGAAAGGTGGGATCAACTATTCCGATCTTTTGGTTATCGCGTTGAAGCAGAGCCAGCCCATGTCCCATGCAAGCGTCATCTGTCCATTGATTTCCGCACATAATAAGCAGCGAGAAATAGGGCAAACTTCCAAACGGAGTACACCGTCCATCACGAAGCAGCATTCGCTTGAATGCCTGTTCACGTTCTACGATTTCGTCCATTACGTCATCCGAAAGCTCAGCTGGTACCGAGATGCGTTTGGTGACCGTGTTAACCACCCAATGCACAGCTTCTACTGCTTTCGCCAGCTTCTCCATCACGTCGTGCCACCGACCCATGGCGTTAATGTCCTTGAGCATGTAAATTCCAAACCGAGGAACCCGTACACCAACACTGTAGCCACCACAGTCAGCAATGAGGCTTTTCCGGAACTGCGAGATAGCGGTTTGAGCTTTCGTCACATACCAGCGCGGGAATATATAGCGAACATCGGTTTCACACTCTTGCATTGTGATTATCCCAGCTATAGCCTTCTTTGACTGCGGCTGCGATCGTGCTGAGAGTGTCTGCATTGTCTTCTGGATATCATTGTAGCTGTAGGCTTCGTCGAGAAGCTTCACGAGATTTCTCAGGTTTGGTACTGGAGCGAGTGTTCCTTTAACCAACTTCGTGGCCGTTTCCTTTCCACGCGACACACGTCTCTTCTTCACGGACAGTGTTTGCTGCTTCCTCACTTTGGACGACCTCGGCTCTTGGAGCTTTTGGTGAGAGTGAATGACGCAGGGCGAGATGAAGAATCCGAGCCCTCGCTCGCTGAAGTTGTGGGTTGTCGTTTGACCGAGATACTAGAAGGAACCAGACCTGCCCTCATCCTTTCAGCACCTGCAGATACTTCACTATCATCTCCAGTGCCTGCAGACACTTCATCGGCGCCGCCTGTACCTGCAGACACTTCATCGGCGCCGCCTGTACCTGTAGTCACTCCATCGGCACCACTGGTATCTGTAGGTACTCCACTGATACCTGCAGTCACCCGAGTTTCCCTTTGAGGCACCGCAGTCGCACTCGGGGGCTCAACATCGGGGGTATCACTCACCGCGGGCTGCGTTTGCGGCACTTCATCGCAGGTGGCTCCTCCAGCTAGCTCATCGGGTTGTCTTTCACGGACTAGCACGTCATTTGGAGCAGTTACTGATTGGGCAGTCGTGCTGCCAGACACATCATCAGTACACGGCGGCGGGCACAGTTATGGTGGACACTGGGTCGACGTATCCATCGGGTAGGCTTCACGGTCGACAAACGGCACAATACCATCCTTAATGATTTCCTCTAACTTGTCGACAGCCACCAGCATTCCATTGAAGACTGATGTTCCATTCCTGCTCATAATGTCCACAATCTGAGTGCCTCGGTGGCAAGCTGTGTTGTACTTGGTGGTGCCGTTGAGGACCTGATGCCTGCTTGCTACCATCATCGACTCACGAACTTGAAAGGATTTACGAGCCACTTGATCTTCTGGAGCATCTTCCTCTTCGGCAGGTTGATTCA
>LGTU01000900.1:0-15323 GCA_001314425.1 Phytophthora pluvialis | reverse complement strand
TGTCCCCACTATTGTACTGATTATTGCCCCACAAATTATTTTTTTCCGATCCCTGCTTAACGAGAACCGCCTGGAATTGGCGAATGGAGTGGCCAACGCAGAGTTCGGCTTTCCTGACCACTCGTCAACAACCAGATCCATGTCATTGTGGCTTCCTCACGACACTGTACGCCTGTCACCGAGTCTTAGGTAAAGCAAATGCGCAGTATTATCACTAACTTTAACTGCTTTGTCTAATTGCCACACCAGTGCGACCAAGTTTCTGGAGACGATTCCGCTGGATCCGCACGTGGGGGCTAGTCTCTAGCTTATTCGCTTTCGTTGTCTAGTTCCTCTTCTTCCACCTCGTTTCCAAGTCGCTTGCGATCTTCACGGCGATATACTGACCCAATGATTGCGCAGAAGTCACCTCGGCGTCATGGTTGTTGTTTTCGGCGGCCAGCAACGTGTTGGACATCTTGCTCGCGATTCTCCAAGAAATCGTCCTTATTATGGATGAACAAAGTGACCTGAGTGGGGCTGAGCTACGAGACCAAGGCTTCCAGCTCTCCGTCAAGATCCTGCGCTGCGCGTGCAATTTTTTCCAGGCGCTAGTGACGTTCGTCGAGATGTGGTCCGCCAACGAGCAGTCGTAGAGTTCCAGAACAAGCCTTCGCGATTCAATATCCATTTGTCTTTGGCATATTTACGAGAAATGCTTGCGATTCTTCGATAAGTGCGAGGTTTCATGATAGCTAATATTATACCGTTCCATCCATCGTTTAGGCTTTTGACAATGCTGTGTACATGTATGCCCCAGGTAACCAAATTGCCACGGTTAACGACTTCGGGCGCATGCAGAAACCGTGGACGCGGGCTTATTTGCACGGCGCTGCACATTATGTGCACGATACCCACTACTTGCGGGGTGTATTGCTCTGTTAACCTACAACCAACCAACCGATGTCAACGTTGTTGTGGCAACAGACTCCGAAGGCTGCCGCTTGTGGATTCACATGGAATGCAATAAACGCAACTTTGTAAGCGATGGATGCGGCGCCGGAGGAAGACGCCAAGGGGGGAACGCTCCACAATCCAAGCAGCTGTTCACCGCCAAGACGAGAGCGGCAAAGCCACCTTCACCTGCCGAGAATCGACTCGCTAGTGCGTCCAGTCTACTTCGACTTCTCACATGTCCGGCTCCTACTGTAGAACGAGGACCGTTCCGAATTGCACGGCCTGATCACTCGATGTGCGGCTCCTTAAGAAAGCCCGCACCTCATGTTGAAGTGAAGTTGATCTGATAATTCTGATAACCCCACTTGAACCCCTCATTCTCTTCTGAAGGTCCAGTTCCTGCTCTTTTTGCGCCAATCGTGGACAGGCGTCGAACTCTGGCTCCCATTGGCCAAAACGCGCCCCGCGTTCTTCAAGCGAGAACAACCCAAAACGGGCCGCGAGGCGAGGCGGCAGACGGCAAGTCGCGCGTATTCTCCGCTCCCGTGGCCGCCCACAGCGAGCTCCCGACAGCGGCGACAAGCAGGTGAGGGCCTTCTCCGCGTCTCACACGCTTCTCCGCGCTCCATCCGCCCCGGCGTTTGCCGAGCACGCGCGTCTCCAACTTCCACTTGGCTTTCCCCTCACTGACACTCTCAATTGCGTCTATTTTTAGCTTTGCAGTCCTATTTTGTCGCTTCAGGCGCTCTCAGCAGCTGTAATTCAAGCCTTGAGGCACGAAAACGGCCCCTAATAGCGCGTAGTCGACAGCGATGCAGTTCTTCAAGCAGTTGACGGACCCGGCGCTCAAGCGACTCTACAAGTTCGTGCTCAAGCGCATGATCGGCCGCTTCCTGACGGACGAGCTGGACCTGGACCAGCTAGACGTGCACCTGCGCTCCGGGCGGCTGGAGCTCTGCGACCTGCTGCTCAACGCGGACGTGCTGAACGCCGAGCTCTGCGAGGCCCAGGGGCTGCCCTTCAAGGTCAAGAAGGGCTACCTGGGCTCGGTCCGCGTGGCCATCTCCTACGCCAGCATCATGAGCGAGAGCTGCTTGGTGGAGATCGACGACATTGAGATTATCTTGGTGCCGCTGGAGAAGGACGAGGCGCAGACAAGACCGAGCTGCTCAGGGACGGCAGAGGAGACGCAGGAGACGCAGGAGGAGCAAAAGGTGCAGAAGAAACCCATGACGCCCGAGCCCGTGGACGAGATCTCGCAGGAAGGACTCGACTTTGTGGCCAGTTGGATCGAGCAGGTCACGTCCAAGATTAAAGTCACGTTGTCGAATATTTGTCTGAGGTTGGAGACGGGAGAGCAGCACAAAGGACGAGATGTTGCGCTGCTGTGTAAACTGCAGTGGGCGCAGTTTACGGACGAGTCGGCGTCGGAAGTGCAGAGCGTCTACGGACGGAGTAGTTTGGACCACCCTGCGGGCATATACGGATCACAGACGATGGGCGGAGGGACGCAGTCCATGGCGGCGAGTACGTTGTTTGGTATTTCCCAGAAGGGGATCAAGTTCCGGGGCATCAGCATGGATTTGCACTTGAGCAGCGAGGAAGCAGGTGAAGAAGACCGATGGACGGAACGACGGCGTACCGAATACAGCGACATGGTGCTGCATCCGTTCTTGGCTAGTGATCCGAACAAGCAGAACTACATTCAGGTGAAGCTGTCCCATTACGAAGCATTAGAGACTCCCGCTATGGATGCAGACGTATTCTTCCACTCGATCCGGATCGTGTTGCAGCCCCAGTATTTTCCGGAGCTTGGAAAAATTGTTGATGCTTTTTCCACAGACCCCGCCAAGCTGAACGCGCACAATTTTGAGGATCGATATACGTCGGCAGCGATGTTCCAGTCGATTTGTGATGATCGGCCTGCTTGGATGACTGGTAGTGATGATGGCGAGGCTGACGAAGAGGGAGGGGCACTCAACTTATCGTTTAAGGAATTCCAGCGGATTGAACAGCTACTCCTACAGTATCGACATACGCAGGATGAGCTGCAAAACGCGCAGCGACGCCGGGATTCTACTGAAAGGGACACGCCACCTGCTGAGGGGAAACTGTCTTTCAAGACGCGGAAGCTGTCTGCAGCAGAAAGTGTTGAAAGCATTGGATTATCCGACTTAGAAGAGGAGGAGGACGGCTTTTTTGAGTGTGAGACGGGGCTCGCTAGCTCGATTGCGCCAGGTGCATCACTTGAGAGCTCGAGTATGATGGGCCAATCCATGTATGCATCGGCGCGATATGGCTTTGACGAGAAGGAGACGGAAATAAAGCATGACGATCGAAGTCAGTTATCGTGGTCCACAACGGCTGCGCAGAATCGAGCGGCCCGCCGAGTGCAGTCGCGAGTAAAAGTTCATTTGCTGGAGTGCGATTGTATTCTTCTGTATGATGACCTCCCCGATGACGACGAGGATGACGAGGAAGAAGGAGATGAAGATTCGCCAAGAGAACGAGAGGTTGCAGGTTCAATGTCTGACAGCCGTTTTCTCCGTGCTCCTGTCAGACCGACAAAGCCCTTGCCATCGGTTGATGGCCTTGAGCGCTTGGAACTCTCGTTCAAGGACATCATTTTTTCAAGCTTGGCGTACTCACAGTACTCATTGCTTGCATTCACAATTGGGAAATTCATGATTACGGAGAAGACCCTTCCGCGCATGTCGCTAGATGCCGAGGAGGATGAAGCAGCAATGCTGTCTACATGCGTTTTGAAATTCGCCGATACCTCTCCAGTTTCCGGACGAAGAGTGAACTTGTCAGCAAATCTGTCAGCTCAGCTGCGTATCGACTTCGATCTTGAATTGGAAGATGGCACTCCAGCGGCAATTTCATCTCTTGGTGTACGAGTAAATGTTCAGCCCGTCCTCTTGGAATGGGACATGTATCTGCTGGATAGAGGTCATCGACTTTTAGCCCTCCTGGAAGAAGATACGTCGGCACCAAAGCGAAAAACAACTTCAACGGCAGCAGTTGGAACTGAATCCAAGGAGCTTGCTAAATCACTCGATATGACAACGGAATGCGTGCAGGTTACGCTGCGGTTTCCTATGGTCAACAGCGACCTAATTCGCTTTGGTCCATCGTCAAAGCGTGGTCTATGCGAGGATAGGCTTCTGCTGACTTTAGAGAGTATGAAGGTTGCGTCGTATTCTCCGCGGGTTGATGGCGTGGGCGATAAGGATGCAGAAGTAGGTACACCGTTGCTGCCCCAGTACAAGAAGGGGGCATCACTACCGTGGTTGACGGAATTTGACGCTTCTTTCGACAATGCGAAGGTATCGTTGTTGACTCCAGAGAATGGCAACCAGCGAAGCTCGCGATTGGACAAAGCTGTCCTGATCACAGCCAGCAGTGATGAACGTTCGGGGGATGTTTGTACTCTTCGTTTGCGTCTTCAAACACCCTCGCGTGAAGAAATGAAGGATGCTATTGCTAGCAAGCAGAACCTATCACAAGATGCTACCCAAAGTCCCGATGGCGCATCAGTTGGTAGCTCTCCTGATGATGTAAGCGGCGATGACAATGATGGTGGAAGGGTGGGATTAAATGGTTGGAATTTGGATGCTTTTGGACGCACAAAGTCCTACGAGACTGCAGCAGCAACGGCTTCACTCTACTCGGTGGAAATCGGACTCCCCCATGCTAACGCAGTCTTGTTCAAGTCGTCGCTGGATCGATTAATGGTGCTGTTTGACGCGCTCTTGATGATCAATCCTATCGATGTCGACAGCTACAATCAAATGCTTGCTGCGGCTGCACTCCGAAATCGATTGTTGCCCAGCTATATGAGCCTGAACCTCACGCTAGGCGATGGAACTGTCCGGATCTGTGACTATGTTTCGCTCCCGTCACCACCATCTGCTCATCCTGCAAATGCGTCTGCCATGCACGAGACCGAAGAAAAGAGAATCGATCCGCCCGAGGCTGAGAAAGTTCTGTTCACTTATCATTTCGCTTTCCAGACTCTGAAGGTGTTCCAGGTATCACAGTGGATGGGTCAATTGGTCTCCCGTGTTCACGTGCTTGCCCAAAACACAACGTTACTAGAAGAGGATGGCCGCACAGATGCTGTTGTACCGATTCTCTACAAGACACCGTTTGGAGTATCCAAGGCTCCCATCTTTTTCATGGGAGTTGACATCGCTGACCAGACTAATGAGATGCGCGAGATGAAAGTAGAACTGCACCTCTCGCACCTCAGTTTGCGGTACGATGTGCGCTCGAAATGGTTGTTTCAAATGCTGGATATGGTGCTGATGGAATATCCCATCCCGATTATCCCACTCGACTCGGCGAGCATGTCTGATGAGGAGAGTACGAAGCTCTTTGAGACTATCAAGCGCGGAGGGGATTGCGATGCCGTGCCGCTGGCGACTGCCCCAAAGACCGTGTTCACGAAACTCTTCGTCAATTTCTACGACGTACTGGTCGACTATGCACCACTCACACTGACATCCCGTGTGATTCTCGTCCTGGGCAAGGTCAGCGTGTCTTCGAATGTCGTCACCGGTGCTGTCATGCAGGGCTATAAAATTTCTGCTGGTGACTTGGAGTTGTTCTTGACGCAAGCGCGCGCAGGCTACGAAGAAATTGACGAGGTTCTTCTGGGCAATGAACTTTTTCTTCGTGGTAACCTCAAGAACTCGAAGAAAAAGGCGCTCAAATTTGCAGACACGTATGCAACCGGTAGTCTGGACGCAGAGTACCCCTCGCTGCTTACATTCTTGGAGAAGTTTGGCTTCTTGCAGATCGTCACGATGAATTTTGTGGATGTGTTCCTGCGCGTACTGGTTCCACCTACGGCACTTGAGGTTGCGTCTGCGTCGCGCGGCCAACTTGAAGAAAAATCTTCTGCTGCGTCAGCATCCCCGGAGCTGTCGGTGGAATTGAATCTGGGCACAGCCAATATTTATGCGTGTTTTGATTCTTTTAACACATTGATCGAGTTGCTGTCGGTGTGGACCGACCAGCTCGCAATCGAACAGGAGCCGTGCGACACTACTGCATATGTGGGTCTGGATGGAGTAGGTGATCCATCCAGTATTTCAGTTGTCACGAATTTGAGCCCCGCCCCTGCAAGTGGTATGCGATCTATTGCCACTACTGCCTCGGAATCGTCAGGTATGGCCGACTTCAGCACCAGCAGCGTCCGAAGCGAACGGCATTCCGTTGGTAACAGTGGTGGTTCCGGTCGAGACTTCGTTAATATCCTTGAGCAGATCGATGAAGACGCTTTTGGTGGTGGAAAGAAGATCTTCCCCGGGAAAACCGTTGCTACTGATACAGAAGCCCGCTTGCTGCGCACGCGAATGGATTCGATTCAGAAGGAAAAGAATCGTATGGTTCATGGGCTGGAGCACGACGACCAGCTATCTGCATCGGAATTGCGACTGAGGTATCAGCAAGAGGAGAGACGGAAGTCCGCAAAGCCGATTCGCATTAACGAGCTTGTCATCGAAGACTACTATTCCCAGAATCGCTTATTCGACGGACATGGCGACGAGACTGCTGGGGCATTCTTGATGGAACCCGAGCCACACCAGGACCACGAGCAAGTGAACACAGCTGGAGAGGACCCTTGGTTCTCCTCAGCTGCAACAAATTCGCCAAGCGGATCGATGCGTATGGGTTCATCTCCTGACAAGGCAGCAATGCCTTACAATGAGCAAGCAGCACGGTGGATTGCCCCTGGTGGAACTCCTAGCGACGTTGGCGATGGGACGCCCAAAAGTCAAGCGTCTGGCGAAGACTTTCTGCTATTCGAACCAGTGGAAGAGAAGGCACCAGCTCCAGTGTCTGTACAACCCACGAGCACAGCGCCTAGTGTTGGACAGGCAGCCATAGACTACAGCAGCGATAACGCGTATGACCTCGAGGACGAAGATGAAGACGATGATTTCGATGCCAACCACTTCCCCATGGGCGCGTTTCCTGCTGCATCGAAGAACTGGTGGGGCATGGAGAACAGGCCTGATGAGGTGGAGCTGAGCGATTTACAAACAGAAGAGACTGCGTCTTCATTCTCGCACCGAATGGATCTTATTGAAGATCGGAGCGTAACTCACCAAACCTTCAGCGAGGCCGGCGGTGAAGGAGTGGGCGACGCACATGGCAACGACGTGTTTCCGAATGCGATGTCCATGTCGATTATTGATATCGGAGAGGACGAAGGCAAAGAGATCGAACTAGACTTTGCTCTTGACGGTGACCTCCAGTCGCGGTTCAACCTGTTACTTGACATGGAGTCGAACAGCGGCCATGAAGTCGATGATGATGACGATGATAATAACGATGGAGAACAGCTCCGGCCTGCGTACCAGCAACTGCGAGGAGAGGAGCAACGGCAAACCCCTCCCGTGACATCGTCTCCCCGTGCTGTTCCCTCACGACAGGCGTCATTTTCATCAACTAGTAGCCACCCGGGTGCTCCGTCATCGTCGTTTGGTATGCCGACGTGCTCTCCACCCGACCAGCCAACGGCACGCTGGTTCTACGATGACCAGCGGTCTGATGATGGTGGTCCTCCCATGACTGGCCCACCGTCGCGGATTTACCCCCATCACGTAGAAATACCGGTCGGTGGCTCGGCGACATCCCTTTCATTCGGTGAAAAGGACTGCGAAGATGCCATTCGATCTATTGCACGAGAGAACGCAGCACGCAAAGTGGAGGCGACACCGCCAATTGTCGTACAGCATGTTCTGCTGCGCAACTTCAACGTCTGCATGCGGTTCTTCGGTGGGTGCGACTGGACGCGTGATGCTAGCGAAGCTGTAATGCTTCACCCTCCAAAAGATAGTCATGCGGAAGATACGGTAAAGCAACCGGACAGTGCTACGGCAAAGAAGGAGAAGCTATTGGACGCTTTGCTGGACAACTATGTGCCTTCAGATGGCGGCGACCTCTTTGGAAACGATGGCAATTCGTCTCTGTTCACTAGCGCGAAAAGCGCACCAACTACGTCTTTCATGAAGCGTGACCTGGCCACAAGGACGACAAGAGCTGCATCAAGTGACAGCACGCCTTCTCGAAAGCGCTCATTGAAGAAGAGCGGTCGCAAGACTGAGGAGATGCTGGAGTTGGTGGTGACTCGCATCCAACTACGTTTGGATATGTTTAACGAGGCTGAGGCGCAGTCGCTGGCGTCCCACACGGTGCTGGCGCTGGGCAATGTGGAGCTGCTAGATTATATTTCCACATCACAGATCCGCAAGATTATATGCTACTGGAAGTCGGAAACGATCCACCCACGCGAGAGTGGCAGCTCCATGGTTCGACTGCAGCTGATCACTGTACGGCCTGGACCCAACCTGTGCGAGGAGCACCGCCTCAAGGCCCGGTTGTTGCCGCTGCGCATCAACCTCGATCAAGAGGTCGTGAAGTTCCTGCGGCAATTTGTGCCTGCTGAGGACTCCCCAGCGCCGAAGAAGCGCCCATCACGGCGGCAGATTGGCTTGATGCCGGACGAGACCGATGATGACGTTGAAATAACGATGCATGATGGCGGAGTGGAAATGAAGCCAATTGGAGAAAGCGCCCTTGCAGCGGAGGCAAATGTGAGTCTTAATGCTTGGTTCTTCCAGAGCATCGACATCAAGCCGTGCAAGATTAAGATCGATTACCGACCTAACCACGTTGACTACGCGGCGCTGCGTGCTGGCGACTACCTAGAAGTGATCAACCTGTTCGTGCTCGAGGGTATGGAGCTGGTGCTTCGGCGCGTGCAAATGAGCGGCTTAGACGGTTGGGCTGCTCTGGGAGAGAATGTTCTGGTGTCGTGGGTGCAGGACATTTCGCGGCACCAGATCCACAAGTGCGTGGCAAGTGTGTCCATGCCTCCGCTTCGCCCTTTCGTTAACATCGGCGCAGGTGCCGCAGACTTGATCCTGCTTCCGATGGAGCACTACGGGCGTGACCGGCGGCTTGTACGTGGCATCAAGAAGGGCGCCTCCAGCTTCCTCAAGTCAGTGACGATCGAGACGCTGAACACGGCCTCCAAGGTGGCTCAGGGCACGCAGGCGTTGCTGGAGCACGCGGATGACGTGGTGTCGTCGTCGTCAGCGCTGCGTCGCAAGCAACTCAAGTACCGACAGGCTGGCAGTCGCATCGCTCGCAACTCGCGACGGATGGGCGGCGGCGGTATCCGCAACGCGCAAGACGCGGGTGGAGGCATCGGCGGCCGCCAGTACCTGGCGCAGCAACCGGCGAGCGCTGCGGAGGGTTTCGGCCAGGCCTACGACTCGCTAGCGCGCGAGCTGCACATGGCCGCCAAGACGATCGTGGCCGTGCCGCTCGTCGAGTACAAGAAGACGGGCTCGCAGGGCTACGTGCGGTCGGTCATCCGCGCCGTGCCCGTGGCGGTGCTGCGCCCCATGATCGGCGCCTCCGAGGCCGTGGCAAAGGCGCTCATCGGCGTGCGCAACGCTGTGGACCCGGAGCTCAAGGAGGACATCGATAACAAGTTCAAGGACTTCCGGGCGATCTGAGCTGCAAGCGCGCAAGGCAGAGCGGCAAACTCAATATAAATTTATTTTGCTTTTCAATCGTCGAAGGATGCACCAACGTGTTGCCGACGCCTTTGCGGGTAGAAGCCTCGGCTCACTCTGAATAGTTTTGCAGCCCCATGGGGATCCCAGGAAGCCACATGCCTCAACTAAAACTCTGCGGAGCCGCTACGTAAGTGACAAACCGTGAAAAAAAAGAAAAAAAAGAGGAACAGTTCGTGACCGTAAAAGTGCTGCAGATGGCAAAGCGTGCACGGACAGCTACACAGCTCACCACGACAGGCAAAAGGCGTCTCCGAGGCTGTTGAAAAGAACACGGCCGCCGTAGCTGCTCAAGCCGACGGGCTCCGACTGCAGTAATGTTCCTACTCGGATAATGTGCTCTTGCTGAATCGCACCACGTGCTTTGATGAAGGAGGGCACGCCAGTCGTGTCGACAATGAAACAAATCAAAAGACATGTCCTGCCTGCTCTTGCCTTGCTCGTGTGCGACTGTTTCTGGTCCGAGCACCGCTCGGCCTCGTCAAGTCGGCCTCAACCAGGCGCCCCTTCTGGCCATGACATGGCGCCCGCCATGTGTGTTCTCGGGGCTCCTTCCCGCTCGCCGGCGTGAGACTGCAGCAGTCTCCGAGTCTGAGTCAGACTGCGGCAGCCGAGCGTCGCGTCGCTCGCTCCTACTATAGTCCGATCGGGCGATGGTTCCAGCAAACCAACTTGGCGGGCGATGGCCGATTGCCGCCGCCTCCGACTCTTTTTTGCTAATCACGCCCGATCTTTATAACCGCCGAAACCACTTGGCCCCAGTATGGCGCACGAGCTCCGGTAGAGTCCGATGCACTGACTCCCTTTCATTTGGCGTCATTGGCGATCAGGGACGGAACACGAGGACGGCCTGTATATTGGGCTCGAAGACCTCGCTCCATCGACAGCTATGAGGACGGTGGCCGACGTGTCCACCGACGACCTGGTCAACAGCCTCCTCAACTCCGTCAGCTCGGGGGCCTCCTCCACGCCCACAGCGGACGCCGCCTCGTCGACGTCCGCGCCTTCGTCCGCCTCGGCTTCGGCGTCTTCCGCCTCTGCTTCAGCGTCTCACAGTGCGCCCGCCTCCTCCTCCTCGGACGATGGCGCATCGTCCCCGTCCACCAAAGCCCCGGCCACGACGAGTCCGGCCACCAAAGCGCCGGCAGCCAAGACCACCACCGGTTCTTCCTCGACAGGCTCAGGCGAGACGGCGACAAAGGGCGCGAGCGAAGGCAGCGACGCCGGCGGCGGCGGCGGAGGCGGCGCCGGCCTCTCCATCGGCATCGCCATCAGCGTCTTGGCGCTCGTCGTCGCCGCGTTGTTGTTCCTGAGGTCACGGAGGAAACGCGCCCGGAAGGCCCGCGAGTCGGCAATGTCCCCGCCGGTCGGGGGAGCGACGTGCCTCACGGTGCCCGCGGACCGAGGATTCAAGAAGGAGCAGGAGCTCGGCTTGCCGGAGATGTCCATCGAACTCACGCCCGGAGAGCTGGGCATGTCCAAGGGCTTCGACATGAGCTACGCGAGCTCGACGCGCTCCAGCGCCGCCAGCCAGCAGTACAACCCCAGCCTCGCCAGTAGCACGGACAGCAGCGTCTTCAACACCAGAGGAGGCGTGAGCCCCACGTTCAGCAACCGCAAGATGGCCAGCTACTCGTACCAGTACCGCGAGTCGGAGGAGAACGGCAACGTCGACCCGAATCAGTCGTCTGCACGGAGCAATGACAGCACGACCTTCCACCTCACGGGCATGGTCGGCAACGGAGCTTCAGCTAGCGTCCGGGGAACTCGCAACGCGGCGCGTGCCCCCGGGAGCCGCAAGCTGTCAGCTCCAGACGAGTACGCGGAACTGGTGACGGCTACGAACGCACACGGACAAGTGGACATGAATGCAATCAACCAGTCGCCGCAGGTGATGCATGCAGACTTCACGCAGAGTGCTACAGGTCGGAACGACATGGAGAGAAGCATGGGACCAGACGCAGACAACCACAGCTTCTTGGCGCCGCTTCCTCAGCGCGCGGCGCCCGCTCCAGTCCCGTCTCACCCGGTACCGAAGGTGGCGCGTGCGTCCGAGGAGAGCATGGGCCCGGACTCGCCGGTCGCTGGCCGTGGCAACCAGACAGGATCCGTGTACGAAACGATCCCGAAGTTGTCAGGAGAGAAGATGTCTGCTTCGTCGCGAAGCTCCGGGGAAGACCCGCACGCCATGTCGACGGCCTCGTTCCTGTCCGAGTCGTCGATCTCGTCCACGTCTACTAGGGACAGCGTGGCCACATCAGCTCGTGGATCGGCGTACGTGTCGTCGATGCCCTTGCTGCAGCAGCTTTCCAGCGCCGACGACAGCGACTACGGCGAGGATCTGTCGTCCGAGCGCGCGTCGACCGAGTCCTCCGACAGCGGCAACACGACGCGTGCAGGCTCGCTCATCGCGCTGAACCTGGAGGCCAAGGACGGCTGCAGCGAGATCGCCATTTAGACGAGAGATCGTGTATGTATTTAGCAAGTGCGCTGAGTGGGTGGATGTCGTCGTAGTCAAAGTGGGTGATGGCAGCGCGGCTTCTTCAGACGACGTTAGTAATTTTGGATGCAGAGCTTGGGCTGGACGCTGCCGGGCATAATAAATGGAGCGAAAGCTTGCGTTATTTGACGTGTGTACAGACAGCATCAAGTCCCCAGCCTACCATCAGCAACTGTTTGTCCCTCCCCTGTTATTGTTTTTCCTTTTATTTTTGCTTTTCATGCTTCAAGAGCGTCGTCACGTCCCCCTCGACTCCTTTGAGTCTTCTCCTCCCTTAGTTGATGTCGGCGGGACGCAGCGACTGGGCGCGGCTCTCGTCTGACTGCTCCGGGTTGTTGTAGTCCACGTCGGCGAAGAAGTGCGCCTTGTGCTTGCGCGTGCGGCGCAGGTGTCCGGGCTGGAGGTAGTACTGGTCGGGCTCGTCGGGCGTGGTGGCCACGCTGCCAACGTTGTAGCCGCGCGAGCGGTAGAGCGTCTTGTTGGGGTAGTAGGGCACGTGCGGGCCCACGTGGTTGGCGAAGGGCGCGTCCGAGTGGGCCACGGTCTCGTGCTTCTCCCAGTTCTCCGGGAGCTGGCCGCCCTGGCCCGGGACCGAGTCCGTGAGGTGGTGCATCCACAGGTGCCACTGGGGCGGGATGAGCGTACCCTCCACCTCCGCCCACGAGTCCACCTTGTACTCGGTCCAGCGGTGCTGGCCGTACACCTCCGTGGGGTCCTCGAAGTACTTGAAGCCGTTCTCGTCCTCGCCCACGAAGCGCCCGAACTTGACGTCGCCCGGGTTGTAGAGCTTCCAGAGCGTGCCCTTCCAGCCGAAGCGCTTGTGCGCCTCCAGGTACTTCTCGAAGACCGTGAAGAACGAACGCGTCTGCGTCTGCTGCGTGCGCGCGAGCGACTGGCGCGCCACCAGGCGCCCGCCCGCGAGCGCCGCCTGCCGACCACGAACCACGACCATCTTCAGCTTCTTGAGACTGAGGAGCTCCGAGCCGCAAACTCGCGGGGGGCCGTAGATGTTCGATTAAGTACGGCAGAAACCACCGGAATGACGCGAGTAAGTGCGATTTGAAGTGTGTGGACCACCGGACAGTTGAAGTTGCTGTTGCCTTTCATGGTACACTTCCGCACGCGCGAATAGGAAGCAAACGAACGCGGGAGAAGACGTGGCTCGCTGGCGAAGCAGACACAGACAAAGATGTACACCCTGGATGACTCCCCGCGATTCGACACCTCCAGAAGTGAGTATCGAATAGCAAGTCCAAACTTCCGCTTCGTGGTGGACGTTGGCTTTGCCGCCATCCAGTGTGCCAGGTATAGCGGTAGGACCGCACGAGTCGAGTCGAAAGTGTCACGGACGATGTAGCGCATACATGCAAACGCTTCCATCATTTGACGCCGCGAATTTGAAGTTTTCCAGTAGCTAAGCCAAATTAACATCGAGCGTCGCGATTTTAAGGACTCCGAGTGCAGCACAAGATGATCGTCGTTTTAGAGCTATCGTACGAGTAGTCTGAAGCTCAGCATTGGTATAGGTAGCTCACGGACCGAGAAGTGTTGACAACTGCTGCTACATGTAGCACTTTGACTTGACCACATGTTGGACGAGGGTTGGTGCTCAGACACACGCTGCGCTATGTTGACTGTGGTTGATATCCTACTGCAAACGTTTATGTAGTAACTGTCAGTATCATCTTTGGACCATTCCCGATAGCCCTTCCAAATATCCAACGCTTGTCTCCATCATAGCCAACTTTAATTCGCACCAGACCCTGCGCTCGGAAAAGCCCAACCTCTTTTTTTTTCTTCAGGTCGTAATTTGGCCTTTAAGCTTTGAAAAGTTTTGAGCTGATCTACTTGGAGTTTATTGATCCAAGCTTTTTGATGGACGATACACGGGGTGTGGCTCTAGCTTCAGACATTTGAATTTAAAGCTGTGTTACTATGAGAGCCAGAAAAATTGTCGACAGTGGCGGAAGAGAAAGAAGAGTCGACACCACGGGAGGCGCTACTAATCGTACAAGAGGTTGTATCACCACAGAAAGTGTAAATTAAAGTTCTCCGGACTTGCTATCATTTCACAATTCACATCACATCTTAGAATCATTGCGTCTTCCTTACTTCGCTCGTAGACATGGATCTGTATCGCTTTGTATTCGTGGCGTCCCGCAGTAAAGCGTAAATAGTGACTAGTCATAGCTATTTTATTTCTTATCGATGTCAGCTTTGCAGCAATTGATCCGTAGACGATGAAAAGCTTTGAAATAGGTAGCTTCTAGCATTGTAGGATCACACCGAAACGGTGGAACAGATACCAGATATTCTGATGAAATGCATTGCGACAACATGTATTGGAGGATTGATAGGTAACTTCTCCTTTCAGTCTCCTTAGCGCACCTGCTGCTTCTTAAAAGTTAAGGTGCCGTAGCACATCCACCAGCGTACTGTCAGCATCGATGTTTCCAATATTCTCGTAGTTGGCAACCCACGCAGTGAAGAGAACTTTGGCTACTTCGTCCTCACACCTGTGCCCCATCGAATAGCAGAACGACTCCACGGACGACACGAAGAAAATCACTGAAGGGCCCAAGTGAGGAATTGAGTTGTATATGTGCAAATCTTTCACTGACAATACGCTCTTTTTGGTCGAGTTGCCAGTATCTGGGACCAGGGATAATTCCTTCGCGTACGGGTATTTTCCGATGCTGGAAATGTTCGCATCTGAAGTCTGCGAGTGCCGAATATTGAGGTCCTTTGCATACGCCGGATCCATTTTAGCGTTGAGGATCTGATCCAGGGTAATATTTACCTTGGCCACCATCTTCCGGTGACCAAGATTTCCATCGATCTCATTTTTCGCTCGACGATCGAGATCCCAAAAGCTTGTTGTCATCACGTCAACGCCTTCATTTGCAAGCCAATTCAGATCCGCAAATGTTAGGTAAGCACCGACTGGGTCTTCTTCAGGTGGTTGTGGAACACGTCCGCGCATATTGTAGTCCAAGTCTGCCATCAACTTGAATGGTTGGTCTGGATTGAAGTCGGGCTGTGACTTTGCTGCATGATAGAAGGCAGCCACAATGGAGCTCACCACAACCCCCGCAAACGTGACGCCCTCCGCTTTGCATTTAGTAAGTGCCTTGAGCATGTAGGTGGAATTTCAATCGGCAAAAGATGCCGAGGTCCGATTGAAGACTGGTGGCATGGTGAAGTCGTTCTGATCGCTTCGAGCGGGTAGTACTGATGGAAGGTATGGATCTTGGACACGAAGCTTGGACGAAGAGGAGGGAGTGAGC
>LGTU01000899.1:0-15324 GCA_001314425.1 Phytophthora pluvialis | reverse complement strand
GAATTTGGTGGGCATACTGTAGTATTGCGACGGCGGCGCTGTGGATGCAACGCAACGGAGTCATTTTTCGGGCGGAAGTTATCACCACAGGACGTAGCAAACAGGAAATATGGAATACGGCCATGAGGCAACTGCGGGCGACAGCCCTTAGGGACTTCAAAAGGCCGGAGACGAAGGCGCAAGGGATGTATATGCGGCAAATGCTGGACAGCTTCGAATACATTGAGATAACAGCGCAAGAAACCATTCCGTCACCTCAGGAAGAAGAACGAAAACAGAAACCCCACATCGTAAAGTGGTTAGAAAAATTCCAGGGATCTATAAACTAAAGTTACATAGCCACCATTACTACTACTACTATAAAACGCAAGTGTGTTCCAAGCCCAATATTACCCCAACCGAGTTGCAGAAAGAACGAACCATTCCGCAGCCTGGACTGCATTTTAAACACCATCATGCGCCTGGGCGACTTCTGCTTGGGGCCTTCATCGTATGCTTTGACCACGCCACCAATGCCACCAACTACGAAGCTCAGCAAACTGAAGACCCTTTTCCAAAAAGACCCCGGGTCTTCAGAAATCGAGTCCTCTTGGTAGGCAAGAATCCTGGTCTCGCCAGGGCTCTCACTTTCGTCAAGCCAGCACAAAAGGTTTACTTAAATTTTTGAACAGGCTGCCAGAAAGAAGAACCCCGGTTGCCTTACGAAGAAGGAGAAATGGGGTTTGTGTTATCCGTTTTGGCCGTGCTTGCAGCTTTGACTGCCGCAATTGTATAACAGTTCCGTCCATTGCTTACCGACTGGTTATAACAAAACAATGGTCTATGGACAGCTCAAGGCTACCGCGGCCTGAACAACACGCTGTGGTGCCGGCTGTTGGCTGAAGGCTTGGGTATCACTTCATTCCATGTTTGCTCATGATAACGTGTGCTTGCGAAGTCTTGTGAACGCAATGCCATCGCCTCCAAAGCGCAGCGCTGCGTATCCGCGTCAGCTGCTTTGTAGCTGCTCTTCTATACTTGCTTGTTCTGAGCATGGTGACGTTCATTTGCCAGACAATATCTCGCCACGCTGCATTCTAATGAGACTGGCGCCCCCACGCATCCATGAGCTCTACACAGAATTCGGAGAGTCTCCCGCTCAGCAGCAGTCGCTGCACGAGCTGGCGCACCTCTAAATTCGACGACGAGATGCAGCCACATAGCGCCGGATACATCTCCATAATACTGCGCGGCTGCATGTCTACCTCCAGCGAGCTGGTCAAAAGCACCACCACCCTCTCACGGGCTGCCACGACCTCGGGGTCGTCCCCTGAAATCGTCGACGTCGTCGAGAACGACGACGAGCGAGCGTTCCGCTCCGATGTGTCCGTTGAGGAGCTTGGGGATCGCAGCTTGGACTGCGAAGAAGGGCTGTCCAGATCTGCATACCGTACCAATGCCGCGTTGCAGCATGCCACCAATCGAGCTCGCGCGAACGACGCCAGCTCTTGGTCCGCCATCTGGATGCACATTGTGGTCAATTGACGCACGCAGCACCGGATTATAGCCTTGTTGTGCTCCACCGCGTCCACACCCGAGCACAGCACTGCGACCAGGTCGCCAATAAATGCATTGTACTGTTGGCCGACATGCGACTTAATGTCGGTGCCGTCACTGAGCAGCGCGATGGTGCTGTCCACGATACACTCCAGCACGCTCAGCACTAACACTTCATCCTCTTCTGACCGCACGCACGACGGAAACTTGCCCCCGTGTGGCTGCACAAAGCCCGCGATCGTTTCTAGCAACGGTCTCCAGCAAGCTTCGGCCAGCCGAACAGCCACGAGACCACTCGAAATAATAACCAGAAGCACACGCAGCGCGTGCTTCCACAGCTGTGTCGCTGCTTTCTGTGCAGCAGTCATTGGCTTCTCGGGAGACGGAGACGGGCTCGATTCGGGCGTGATGAGACCTTCATCAAATTTCAAGAATGGCTGGATGCAGAAGAGAACCGACAAAAAGCGCTTCTCCCTGGCCTCCTTCGAAACACTCGCGTACAGCTTCGCCAACGACGTAAGTGCATGGCGGGTGAAGAAGACGAAGTCCTTGGCCGACGACTGCGTCACATACCCGACGAGCTGATCCAGCATCTTTGTGTGAACTTCTGGGTGAGACACGAACGAGCCGCACTCTTCGAACGCGTTTAGAACCCGCGACTGCAAGCTGTTTGTTGTGATGTTGGTGATCGCCTTCGTCACCGCTCCATTGCCAATGGTAGGCGTTCCAAGGACGTGACGGGAAACCAACACTGCGAACAGATCCAGCATCTTCTCCACGTTGCGTACGTCTTTGAACTCGTATTCTTTCGCCTGCATGTAAAGCGTCACGAGCACCGACACCACTGCACTCGCAATTTCCTGTTCCTCGTCTTCTTTCCAGGGAAGTGCAGGGGTTTTGTCCTTCTCCGCTGCAGTCTGCCTCTCATCGCACAGACGCAGTAGCTGGCCGAATGCCTCCTCCCAAAGTGCGGGATCGCGATACACCGGGGCAGAAGTAGCACGCCTCAAGCTCGGAGACGCTGATGCGGTGGAGGTCGGCGTAGATGCAGACACAAGTGCACCTCCGACCACGCGCATTCCAACACCTGCACGGACAGGTTGCGACTGCGCGATGTGGTCAAAGTCGCCAGCTGAGGACACTTGTAGCAGAGTTTGTAGCGTCTTGACAGCTGCCAGCACCACTTCCTTGGGCATACCAAAAGCAGCGTTCAGCGCTACGTGCTGTAGCAACTCGCGCCAAATGGAAGCAAACCACGACGTATGCTGCAACAGATAATGCCAGTTGGTCTCCAACACACGACTGATTCCTGTCAACATGAGCACCCGAGACTCATTCCACTGCTTCTCAGCGTTATCGCGTGAGTGATGAAGCATGTAGTTAGCAGAGCCCTTCGGTTCGTCCTTCTCCAGCGAACGCGAACTCTTCCTCTTCTGGGTCTCGCACAGCTTAGCTGCCAGTGACAGCACCGTCGAGTTAATAAACAACTGCCACTCGCTCAGCTCGAATTGAGCACCGTACGTTACAGCGGTTCCGAATAGGGTGTTGATAGCGCTGTTGCGCACTTCTGCTCGGTCGTTCAGCGCTACAGAGCTGAACTCGGCAAAGATGTACTCCCATTGTCCCTGTTTCCGCTTGCTGGGGTCATCGTGTCGCCGCGCCTTCTGCTTCCCGATCACGTCGGCCACGCTCCAGAGCTCATTAACGGCTGTGAGACTAATATTGACGTCCTTCGCACAACTGCCAAACCGGCCGATGCACTTGATACAATCTGGAAGGGAACTGCTCGGTATGGATACCACCAAGTCGTCGACAATGATGCGCAGACATTTGAAAGCCAACACCTGCGTCTTCCCGTCTCCAATTTCACAAGCTTCCTCTACCGCAGCTAATACCAGCGGCCATCCAGAACTGATCAGGTGGCCACAGGCGTTGAGCATATCAAGCATGCCAGTCAATGTCCGATCTTTCATATCCGAGCGCGCCAGCTTTAGCAGCGGCACAAACAGTTCTTGCTGATCAAACACGTGTGGAGATGCAGGACCTTCCTCCGTTCTGGCTGCGTCGAGAGCCTCCATCGTTGGCTTCGCGGTAGGCGACACACTATTCACAATGTTTTGCAAGGCGTTTTGCATGAGTTGCAGAATACTTTCCGTCGTGAAGACTTGGAACTGACCGAGCTGAGGAAACTGGGCAGCTGTGAGCGGGGCCTGGGGCACGAACGTGCTCATGAGCACCAGTTCTCGCATAACCTCTTCGAAGCACCGCTTGCTGCTCGACGCCAGCTGGGCGAGCATGCGCAACGCGAAACATGGCATGAAAGTGCCTGAACCAGTTAGACCCACACCCAGGTAGCTTTGGTAAATCCTCATATGATGAATGCTGGCAGGGCTAGACGTGTCGCCATTGTCCACCATAGTCCATTCGTCACCTGAGGACACTGAGCCAGCGGGGTCTGGCGTAGATTCTACATCTCTGCTCGGAGGCACAGGGAGGCCGACTTGATCCCACGACACCCTTCGAACAGCAGTAAGCAGCTTACGCAGTGCTAAACTACTCAGCATTAGCGCATCACGGAAGAAATCCACGATCGAATTACTCAGCATCACCAGCTGCTGCTCCACGTCTTCATCCTCGATTCTGAAAGCGCTGATCCGGTAGCTTTTGGTCGGTAGTTTCTGCTGACCGTTTTTCAACTTCGGATCTGTTAGTCCTACGATAATCTCGAAGCCCTCCAGGAGCACACACCACTCCATCTGCGAGAGCTCTTCCTCCATGACGTGTGCAGCACCGAAAAGCGCCTTCATCGCATGCACCTCACGCCAACTTACTACCACAAGACAGCTTTCGCCATCGTCCGTCACTGTTTCATTTGGATAATCGCTGGAGCCACCACTTCCGGGGCCAGTCGTTGAAATGGACCCCTTCGAGTTTCCTCGAATACCATCCGGTAGGGGGAAGGAGAACCCGCACAGCGCGCGTAAGCATGTCAGCACCACCTCATCCATTTGTTTGCACCATGTTTCTCTTGCGCTTTGGCTCTGCATGTTCGCTCGAAGCCGCGACGCAACCGTGGCCAGCACGTGATACGATTTGAGAGACATCGTAACCAGATCCACTTCACGACAGTGCCGCATCACACAATTCATAGACTGAATTACCGCAGGTGCCACCACAGCAACACAGGCCTTGGCAAGCTTCTCGCAGACCTCTTCATTGTCCGTGGATCTCGACAGCTCAAACACGGAGGCTGCCATATTGCATTGGCACGAAGCAGCAACACGGACAGCCATGAAAAATTGCTGCAGCACGGGCGTCTCTTGTTCATTCAGCAACTCGAGACCCGAGCGTGGCGTGGCTCCGTCCGGACCTTGGGGTCTGAAATCTGACGGCGGTGACGTCATGATCACCGAAGACGTAGTGCGTGTGATGGCAACCAGTACACCGTCCGGGTAATTCACCATAGCCGCCACCATGTCTGGCTCTAGGCACACGCGGTTGAGCACTTCCAGTGATAGCAGGACAGGCCACGTGACGAAATTAACACCTCCTCCAGCGATGCTGGCTGTACTGGAAGCACTAATGTTCAATGAACTCGAGTGGGTCAAAAAGTTTTTGGCCTCCTTGAAATTTGCGATAGCGTTCACTGCATGGAACTTGGAATCAGGCGACTTCGACGGTGTCGGTGGTGATTTCGACGTATCCGGGGTAGTATACGTTCCCGTGGCGATAATTTCCAGCAGCGCGTGCAAAATCAAAGCGCATTCTCCGTCGAGACAATCGGCAAAGTGGCAAATCAGAGTGCTCGCAAGTCGCATGCCGCGTACGAGCAGCGGGAAGAACGGGCCGGCTGCTCCAGTCGTGTTGCTGCTGGTAATGGACGAGTTCGCCGGTCCCATGATCCCCGAGCCTGCCGACCCGCCGTGCTTGTCGTTGCAGCCCATTTCCAGCACCGACTGCACCAGCGGCGTCATCTGCTGCTTCAGCACGGCCTTGAACTCGATGTCGAGTCGGAACAGTCCGTAATGCGACGCCAGCACCGTCTCCAGCAACTCAACGCCCAGCGCAGCACTCATCGGCGACACGGCCGTGCGCTTCAGCCACATCCCGTTCTCCTCGCGGCTCATGAAGCACAGCTCCTGGAACAGCAGCACGCCCACGTGCTTGGCCTCCGGACTGGAATCCACTTTCCCGAACGCGAGCGACACCACCTGCCGGATCGTCATGGCCGCCGTGTTGCCCACCATGGAGCTGGCGCTGCTGCTGCTCGCGTGCAGGTGGATGCAGATCCACACGGCCTGCATGACCATGTCCTCGTTGCCCACCAGCTCGCTCTCTGCAGGATACAACCCAAATATCCAGTCAATAAAGCCCAAGCAAAACAAAAAATCCAAAAATAACATCCCGTCCTGACCTGGTGGAGTCTGGCCGTCCTGCGGCGTCCTAACTTGCATCTGGGTCCTGGTCGGACTCCTGCCCGAGCTCTTCCCCTCCTCGTAGGCCAGCGTCATGAGCTGCAGCAGCGTCTGCAGCAGCTTGACCTGCACGTCGGCGTGTGCGTTTTTCTCGGCTTGGATCTGCAGGACGCGCAGGATGCTGCCCACGCTGGCAGGCTCGATGGCGTCCCAGCTCACGAGCCGCTGGATGCTGGCCAGCGCCAGGACCAGGATCTTGTGCGACGCGTTCGTGTGGTTGCAGGCCAGCAGGAACGGCCGCAGGACGCTCTCGCTCTGGAACAGGCTGTGGCCGGGGCCGGGCGCGCGCCCCTCCACGCGCAGCAGCGCCGCGTACTGCTGCTGCAACGCCGGCAGCGCCTCCAGCGCGCGGTCCACGGCCTCCTTCACCACGGGGTACTTGCGCTTGGCCTCGGCCCGCAGCGCGTGCAGGTCGGCGGCCAGCTGCCGCAGGAAATCCATGGCGGCGTCCGACGGAGCTGGTCCTAGACCGAGTTGAACTGGGGGGAGAAACAGAAAAGGTTGGCTGCCCAAAGGCGTATGCGCAGGCAGTTTTCGAAATAGTATTCAGCATACGTCATTCGACGATGCATACATTTACGATGAATTAGTGTTTTGTTTTAGCACACTTGTTCCGTCAATGGATACTGGTGCCCATTTACATGGCCGCATCCCGTACCCGTACACGATCGGCTAGCTGCACGTGGGCGCCTGTTCACGCTCGTGAAGGTGTAGTTCGTCGAAGGCGAGAACGTCGTTTTCCAGTGCACGGAGATGCCCATCCAGGCCGCCGCCAACGAGATGAAGAGCGAGCTCGAGCGGTACGGCAAGGCCGGCGCTAAGACGGGCGGCCACGTGCGTGCTTCATCGCGCCGAACAACATGGTGAACATCATCAAGACGTCGCCGTCGCTGCTCAAGCACCCGCTGTTTATTTAGAACCGGATGTACGTTCGATACGACGCCCACGATTCGCTGGCGGAACGTGTCGGGCATCACGATGATCGCCCCTATGCCGGTGAACGTCACGGGCTCCAACACGCTGGGCCTGGCCACGGACTTCACGGGCACCATCGCGCTTGCGGGCACGTTCGCGGTCGTGGTGGCGCCTGATCAAGTGCTTCCCGAGGGCGACTACAGCGCCTTCCTCATCAAACTGACGTCGTGCACAACTCGGTGGGCTAAGGCGGGGCCTTCCTCTCGCGGTACGGAGGGTGGCAGCATAAGTGCTACCTGCGGTGCATAAGGCCAAGGCCATGGCTATCACGGTGTCGCCATGGCAAATACGTAAGTACTCGCCGCTGGCATTTCACATTCCCCCCCGCTCGACGTACAGGGTGACTTCCGAAGACGACGTCCTGACCTCTAAAGTCTCCACAGTTGGCATCGGCTCGCTGGTCATCGGCGAGGCTACTGCCAAATCCGCAATCGACCTGGTCTCATCGTCTTCAGATAGTGAGCGTGGCTTCCTCTTCGGAGGGTCCCACGAAGACGAAGACGACCATCTCAAGAAGACGCCACGCAAGCGGGTGGTTCCGTTGGCCACTGCGAAGATGCTCAAGAGGCCATTGGAGCGACTTCGCTTGCTCCGCCGGCAACTCTCGTTGGAAGAGGAAGATGAGGCCGACGACACGGAGATGCCGAATTTGAATCCGCCCGTCGTGATCGACTTGGTGTCGTCGGAGAGCGACCAAGACCGCAATCCTCAGGATCTCAATGAGGAGGAGAGAGAGGACGCGGAGCTGTGGGACGTCATCCGGTTTAGCATCGTTGGTCCCCCGTCGGCGCCAGTGCCCCAGCCAAAGGGTACTCCTACTAATTGCAAAGCTAAGCTGACAGGCAAGTTCAGGAAGTGGGGTCGGAAGCCCAGCGACGCTACCACCGGGCCCAAACTGGAGCGTGTGCTCGAAAGGGGCTTCCCACTCCGATCCCTACAGTCTTATGAGGGAGGCTCCTTCGCCGACACGAGCCAATTCAATAGCACCAAGAATGGTCTCGTGCGGCGCTGCCACGGGGAGTGCCTGTACCAGTTACGGGGGGATAACGTCATTCGCTACATCAAGAACTTCAACCTCAAGGTGCCGTACGGAGCCAGGTGCTGGGTCCGCCTCGTGTATGCTTACGACGACCGCGTTTTGCGCCGCGAGATTGAGGCGAAGTTCAGTAAGGCGAGAAACACGCGCCGCGATGCTGCCGAGAAACCGGTCTTCGAGAGGGAGATCGTGAGGCCGCCCAAGCGACTGCATCACGACAGTCTGACGTACGCTGTTCCCGACTACAACCGAACCGGGGTCTACAATCCCCACGGCACCACTAAGGAACAGTTCACCGGTGAGGACGACGGCGAAGTTTTGTGGATTTCCAAGCCTGGTCTATCGTGCGCTGACATGAACGAGCGCACGAAGAAGCAGATCATCTGCGCCAACAGCTTATTGCGAGTGAAAGTCGACGTGTACTCAATGTGGGTTCGCAGAGCTCGACCCTGATGGCTGCGAAGACGCAAAAAAACTTGTTTTCGAGAAGCTGGAAGAACTTGTTTTCACTTTCAAGCACAATTGGCGCAAAGAACTTTGCGAAATTTGCCAACACAGCGTGGTGTTGTACCATCAAGTGTTCATCGAGGTCGCCAAGGTCTCCCCGGCTCCGACTATTCCGGCCCAAGCCTCCGGTTCCATCCCTGCAGGCTCTGATACGACGCGAACTCGCAGACAAGCTGGTCAGTACGCGAAGACTGTGGCAGCCGCTGAGGCTGCCGCGACTTCGACGACCAGTTCTCGTGCACGTGCGTCTACAGCAACTTCGCTACTCGGAAAGAGAGCACCCGCAACGTCGCTCACCAATGCTCGTCCAAAGCTTCCGCGCCCGCCTCCAGCAGGATAGCCGAGTCGTCGAAGCCCTGCGTCTTTCGTCCAAGCTTTAGCTTGGGTGAAAGCTTGCATAACATCCTCAATCAAATTGCTTTCAACATTTTGTTTTATTGATCTGTTCAGTCATAATATACCTTTGTCATTTATTGTGCTTTGCAGATGAAATGTCGCTCCGTTTTATGGCCTATATCGAGCCTGTCCGGAGATAACTGGCCTTGATTTGCGTTCTCAAAAGCGCAAAAGGGGCCATTATATAGGAAATCGATGCTGATTTGCCCTCCGTAGCTAGATTTGGCTTGTCATCGCCCGAGATATTAACTGCCCTAGTAGATTGATTTGTACTTTATATAGACTCGATTTATAAAACAACCTTAAATTAATATAAATCAAGGATGCAGCTAAGTGAAAACGACAAAGGCACAATACAACCACCGCATCCAAGTACGTCTAGCCCTCCAGTAAGCGCGACGCCCGGCACTCCAGCACTCGGTTCACGCCTTCGGCGAGCGTAGCCATGAGTGCGTATTGGGATTCCGAGACATCGCGGGTTTCTCCAGCGTGAACACAGCAGAACGTTCCGACAGCAGTGGCGCCTCCGCCTTCCGGGAATGTAATCTGGACTGGGAAACCGAAGTAGAAGCGCACACCGTCGCGGCGAACAAGGTTCATCGCAGTGAAGCGGACGTCTGCCTCGGGGTGGCGGACAAGCAGCGGCTCTCCAGTCATAAGCGTGTGGCCACAGATAGAATGGTCACGGGGGATTTCCATTCCTCGCCAAGCAGGATCGGTGGACGCCACCACGTAGCACGAGCTTGGCCCAAAAATGGTAACCAATGTTGCATGGCACTGCAGTTCTCCGCGAGCAATATTACACAACAGCTCCAGGTCTGGGAGGTCCATAACGTGCGAAATAATGTTCGGGTGGGTGTCAAGCCACTGCAACCGGTAGGCTTCGTCTGCTGGTACGGGGTGGCGTGACACGACAACGACGTCTTCAGCGTCGTCGGCGTCTTCAACGTCGTCGGTATCTTCAGTGTCCTCAGCAGCTTCGTCGCTCATATCGGTGTACTGCAGCGCGTATTGGCGCCCTGAGTCGCCTGCCAGTGGGGGCCGCTCCTCGTCTTTCGGGGTCCTGGGACCTTCAGGGGTGAGTTCGGGCGTCTCTAGCTTCGCGTCTTCCTTCTTCTGTGGTTTTGGTATCTCCTCCGAGAAGCCGTGTTCTTTCGCCAAGAGCCCCATGCTCTTCGCCAAGTCACCCGAGTCAGCTCGGAACGCACTTTTCTCTTTCTGCTTCGGGCTGAGGAGGTGCTTGATAACCCGGATGACCACTGGTTTGTCCTCTTGAGAGGCGGTGCCGAGCACTTCGCTCAACACCCGTGCGATCACGGCACTGGGCGGCTCAGCATCGGGACTATCAGGCTGAATAGGTCCGTTGGATGGCGATAAACTGCCATTCGAAGCGCAGTAGCTGTCATAGTCGGCGTCGTCTACGCGCTGCATGCAGTGCTCGCACAAGTGGACAGTCTGACTGTACTTGATGCCCTTGTTTGAGGCATTGGACGACTCCCCCGACATCGATCCTTTTCCGACTGTGCACACGCAACGAGCGCAGACAAGAAAGCCGCAGAGCTGGCAGCGCTTCGGGCCACGCGCGTCTTCCTTCGTTCTCCCTTCCGTGCTTCCCCTCTTGGAAGTGCCGAACATGCTCCTGCCGATATGCACGCGGCGTGTGCAGCACGCGCAATGCGAGTTACTGGGCTGCACCTTTCGCAGGTCAGCGAGCACCTGTGCGTCGAGTCGACGCCTGCGTACTGCAACGCTAAACTGCTTTAGCGTGCGTGCCAACTGCATGGCGCGTGCCAGCACTACTCCGTTTGACGCGTCGTCGGCCTCCTCGCGGTTCCTCGCCATCATGAGCCACCGAAACGGGGACGGCCTACCAGAGCCGAGGGTTGACGCCACATGAGCGCAGAAGGTGACTCGGACGGCTCGTTTCAGTCTCCCCTCGTTCCCATTCCTGTGCGGTTCAGCGGTGACGAGGTAGAGCGCCGAGAGTCCCTGGATATGAATCACGCTGGCAGCTTGAGCCTTGCCAGTGAAGACGTCGTCCGGATGCAGCGAAGCCAATGTGACGGTAAACCCGTCGTCCGCTTCCTTGTTGCTGGCTTGCTCGAGCGACTCCACAGCACTGACGAAACACCACTGCTCGTTGCGCGCCAGCATGTGGCGCTTCACGAACGTGGCCGTCCGAACGGACACGCTCTGCGTCGTGATCTCCTCGGCGTGGTGCACGATGGCGCCGTAGATGAAGTCCTGGCCGACGAGCTCGCGCATGACGCAGGCGTAGCGGTCGCTCGTGGGCGGGGCCAGCAGCGCCTGCATCTCCTTGAGCGAGCACTCAATCACGCACGTTGCAGTGACCACCGTCCCGTCAATGGAGCGCTCGGTCGTCACGCCTGCGGCTTCCGAGCGGCGGTGCTGCAAAGTGTCCAGGTCCATGCGGGCCGCAGCCTGCGCCGCCACTTCGGCCAGCCGCCGGTCGCTGGCGCGCACGTAGCGGCGGCGCTGGGCGTCGTCGCCTCCGCCGGCGTTCATTATCCTTGCTCTGCGCGCGTGTCAGAGTCCAGTTGTTCGTCCTGCTCGAGGGCTGGTCGCGTTGTGGCCGTTCAGGTGGATTGACTCACACGGCAGCCAGGGCAAGCAGCCGTCAGTCAAGAGAGACTGTCGAGATGGGAAGGGAAAGTCTGCGCGCGGAGGCGGGGCGCAAAGCAGGTTGCGGAGACTCTGCAAAGCGCTGGCGGCGGGCAAAGTGCGGATTGCCGCCGGCACTCAGCACTGCGTCACACTCACTGCGCGGTTGACAAGGTGGCGAGCCACGCGCCGCCGGCACGGCACGCCGCCGCTACGCCCGACTGGCAAAAACCGTTAAACGTGCTAGCCAATCAATGATGGCATTCGGCGACGTTGAAGTGGACTGTTTGCTGTGCGTCGGTCAAGTAGAAGCGGCTCGTTCTCCGAGGGGAAAGATTCGTGTCTCGGGATCACATGAAGAGTGCCTGGTGCACACCTCGAGCTTTTGCACGCCTTTGATAGCCAGCTACATGTACAGCCAACGTCTGGGGAAAAAATCAGTGAGTTATAGCATGGCGCCGGACCACAGAGACTTTCGTCGACTGACAAGCTCATTCTCTACGGGTTTGATTCAAATGGGGGTAGCTAGCGGAAGAGCTATCGTCTCCGCATTGACTTTATCAAGCTTCGTGTGATGTTAAAAAAGTGTTCACGGCAGTGAGAAGAGCCCGGTATGTTTGAACTTGACAGACGTGCCGACACCTACGCATCGAGTGCTGTCGTGTTCTCGGCGACGACGAACTCCCAGAGCTGCTGCAGTTGCAGTCCCTCCTTCTCGGTCACGGGCCAGCGCATGAACACCCCCGGCTTGCCCCACGGGGCGTCAACCGTGACGGTCTGACCTGGTGTGTACTCCTCGCCGCTCCACAGGTGCTTGTACGTGAAGGCCGTCGAGTTGACCGCCGCGCCCTGGCTGTCGACTTGAAGCGGAGGAAGGTACACCTCGACGCTTGAAGCAGACAGATCGTAGACGGGGGCCACGTACAGAGCCTCGCCCAGCCAGAAGGTCTCGTCGATGATGGCGCTCGCGATCGAGTCGTTCGGCGAGTACACCATCGGGTGACGAACGAGAGGCCAACCGTTCGCCTGGTAGTCGTCCAGCAAAGCCAGCCGGTACGGCTTTAGGCTTCGGAACAGGCGGGCGTTGTAGGCGTGGTAAGCTCGCGTCGTCTCGTTCGTGTAAGCCTGAACGTTCACCTGCGGGATATTGCCCTCGTGGGTGCGGAAGGCCGTGCCGCTAAAGGCGCCGAGCTCTCCCCAACGGCCTAGCAGCGCAGCGTTACGAGTGATGTTTCCGACCGTGGCCAAGGTGTTCGTGTAGCCGCCGATGTCGGAGTGGGTCTGCGCGAAACCCGAAGCACCAACGTGGAGAGTGCTGCTGATAACGGCGCGCATGCCATCCTCGCGAGACTCGTCGATGTTCTGATCACCGACCCAGAAGAGGTTCGTGTGCTTGGACGAAAAGGTACTGGCGCTGCGGTGGAAGCCGATGGTGTCGTTCTCCACTCCGAGTTCAGCCACCACTTCGCGGAGAAGCATTGCCCAGACGGTCGGGTAGTCGTTGTGGAAGACGCGCGGGTCGACCGCCCCGCCGAACAGACTGACCGAGTCGTCCACGGAGAGGTACTCGCCGAAATCTTGCATCATACCAGAGATCGGCACCGAGTAGTATTGCTTCTTCACCAACGCCTTGAACCAGTCGATTGTCGACTGGTTCGACAAGTCGAGTAGCCCCGCGTCGATCCCAGGCCCGCTGGTGATGGCCCACGCGCTACCGTCTCCGGCCGTGGCATTGGCAACGAAGCGTCCTTCACTGGCCGCAATGGCGTAGAAGCTCGTGTTGTATCCCGTGCTCTTGGTGCTCACGTTGGCCAGGAACGTGTTGATGTAGCTCATGGTGCGTACACCGTAGGTAGACTGCAGGTGGGGCACCCACTCGGCCCACGTCGGGTACAGCGTCGTGTCGGGCTCCCAGTTCCACCACAACCGGTGGAGCGAGATGCCGTACGCACCTGTCTGAAGTCGCGTGCCCGACCAGTCTTGCAGCCACACACTCACGAGCGGCAAGTTCGCACTGAGTGCATTCTGGACAACTTCCTCCACGAACTCTTGTCCACCTTGGATGCCAAGGATCGCTCCGTCATGAGACCAGTCTGGTAGCTTTGGCTGCCGACCAGTGATCTTCGTCAGCGCGTTCGTCGCTTCAAGAAGCGGGTTGCCCTTGGCAGCGCGACCGATCCAACCACTAACACTGCTACTCTCGTACATGATCTCCAAGGTCGCGGTCGAGCCCGTAACGTGGTCGCCTTCCGTGATGTTGCCGGCGAGGTATCCAGCCGCAGTGTCTTCAAACGCCGAGGTGGCGTTGCTTGCAAGATCGAAGAGAGCGTACTTGGTCCCATCCAGGACGACCCAGCGCCCGAGCGAGGTCGTCAGAGAGCCCACACCCGTGTACGTCGTGAGCAGCGAGCCACCTGCGAAGGCACCCGAGATCGAAGCGTTCTCGTTAAGGTACGTGGTGACAGGTTCTTCACCACGACCGACGCCTCCTTCTCGAGTCCATACGGGCACACGCCAGCCGCGAAGGTTGCCGATGCCAGTCTGTTCTCCCAGACCGAAGAAGGCCTCCTCGTGCGGCGACTCGTAGGCCATGTAGACGTTGTCGACTTTGTCACCGACCACGCTCGCATTGAAGACCAGCGGCTGGGAGTCGTCGCCACTGGACGAGTCCAACGAGAACGACAATGACCACGTCCAGTCCGAGCAAGCGGAATCTCCGAACGTGCCACTGATGTCCACATGATCGGTGCTCGAGGAGGATAAGTCGGAAATGGTGGCCGTCTGGCAGGGCGTTCCCACATCTTCACTGCTAAGCTGGAAGTTGCCCGACGCCTGCGTGATGGTCGTGAGCCCCGTTGACGCCGAAATGAAGGCACGGTCCGATGCAGCTGCAGCAAATGCAAAGCACACACGCACAGTCAGAGAACATTTTACGCAAACACGGCCGTGGAGCCCACTGTTCGAGGCTTACACTTCCAGACTTGGTCTCTGGCGCTGTTGACAATGTCAACAGAAGCCCCCTCCGAGTCGACGATGACAGTGAAGGGCCCCAAAGTGTAGTCTGCGGTGGTAGCGCTGACCCACGAAGTGCTAGCACCGCCGACAATGGCTGTAGCTGCCAGAGCAGACGCCAGACGCGGAGGCATGGGGACGATCTTGTGGTTCGTCTTGATCGACGGAGCTGCTGCTTCTCACACAACTTGGAGAATGAGCTCAGAGGCGTACCCCGAGGGCCACGCACATGACTGCTGCTTGCAATAGCCCGTTCATCCACCCAACTTGAAGCTCCATCGGAGACCTTCCCATTAGCGCATAGGAGGGGCCGAAGCACACCGTGCTGATGATCGTGTGTGGCATCCCTCATGAAGCTGTCGGGATTCCCCGACTCGGGAAGACTACGTTGACAATGGCCGAATCTATCAATACACCAGACTACTCGATCCGTTGACACCATTCCAGCTCTGACGACGAATGCACTTTAGCGTAGGCAACTTGACCGAGGTGGCTTCAGCCACATGGCTGTCTGTGACAGGCTCGATGAGTAGATTAGCTGATCGCAATCACTGTTGAACAGGTAGGTACGCGCAGGTACAGCCAAAGCAGAATCCTAGACAAACGTCTACAGTACTTTATTGCTTTATATAGTTCCCCGTACGGCTTGGAGCACTCCGCGAGGCTCACTTGTCTTTGGTTTTCCCCTGAACATGTGAGCGAGCTTGGCACGCTTCGGTAAACCCTCCGTCTTCACAAGACGCTCGTAGGCTGCGTTCGTCGACT